>WHPZ01565125.1:0-31133 GCA_016617965.1 Macrosiphum rosae
TTTTTTTTTTGATAAAGGTAGATAATCTTATAAGGAATCTTGTATTACATTTTAAAATCTTAGATTTAAAAAGAAAAATTTTTACGAATTCTTAACTCAAAATAATATGCTAAATATCGTGATTTTCCATATTTTGTCAATTTTTGAACTTTAAATAATGCTTATAAAAAAAAATTGTGACTAAGGATTTTTAATATTTTTCATCTGTCTTTGAAACAATATACTAGGAGCCTTCTATTACATTTTCAAGCTTTCGCCACCAACAAATACAATTTTATTGATATTTTTAGAAAAAAAATGGAAAATGAAAATATCCCTAAACAGTTCAAAATAAATCAAAATATTTTGAAAATTATATCCTGTATAGAAAATACAAATATAAATAACCAGTGAAAATTTCATGTATATACGTTCATTTCTTTTAGAGTTACACCAAAAACCAAAATCGATTTTTTGTAAAACCAATTTTGCGTAAAAATTCCCGTTTTTCCTTAATTGTTATGTTGTTTTTCCCAGCGCTTGTGAAAACTACTGGGAAATTTTTACTTTTGACCTCCCAAAGTACCAACTAGATTCACTTTCCTATCAGAAAAGCTACTGTTGAAGAAAATCCAAGCACTTTTACTGTCCTAAAACGTGATGACAGGCACAAAAATAAAAAAAAAATAAAAAAAAAACACATTGTAAAATCAATACATTCATCGTTTCACTCAGAATCTAAAAAGCACAAACGTCATTTTGAATAACGTTATTTGCAATTTTTTTTTATGTTACGTTTATTGCTTATTTTTAATCATTAATTAAATATATTATGTTTAATGATATTAAATTTTTTTCGTTTATTTTTTTTTCATCATTTTTCGTTATAACGTTATATTATTTATTTGAAGGCCCGATTAAAACTATAGAAATATGCAATTAAATTTTAGTTAATTTATTTTTATTAACTGTATGAATTATAGCCATAATAATGTTTCAGTAAACAACAATAAAATTCCTTTAATATGTCATAACTCATAAGTATCTATAGTGTATAAATAATTATTTTAGATAATATTTTTAATAGGAGAAATATATATTTCTATTATATATGAATAAAAATTTTCAATTTCACACGAATACTCAAATATTATTATAATTTAACATACTCACTACACCGGATACCCAAGATTTAAAATATTATAACTGCATGTCCGTTATTTTTCACGACTCTACCTAACTACTTATGTCTTATAAGCTATATTATAGTATGTAGGTACACATACAATATATCATTTAAAACCAATTCTATATTCATAAATTCCGTAGAAGGGAAACCCCCAAATTCTAATAATCTATATTATGATAAAATTAATTCTGAATATCTTATTATGTCATTAAAATTTAAAATTACATATTTTAAACATATATATAGTTTACAGAAACGCATTGTTTATAAATTATTTAAATTTGAAGAGAATGATATAAGAATAAATCAGAACTTTTTCTATAGTTTTGTCTCACTTCAAACGTGAGGGGTATATCGTATAAAGTATTTTGTATTTAAAACAAAACCAAAAAAAAAAATCTCCACTCGAATGCAACGTTTCTAGACCTTAATTTATAAACCTCACGATTTTTGAAAAAGCCTTTTTCAGTTTACCAAAGACTAAAGAGTATAATAATTGAACCACTTACAGCACAATTATCCCAAACAATATATTCATATAAAATACCTATACATATACAAACGTATAACAATACGTACAGGTATACGTATAATGTACAGAGTGATTTAACAAGCATGCTCACTCCTTTTATTCTTCAAAATCTGAATTTTGAAATATACTATTAAAGTTCATATTTTCAAACTATTGAGATTTTTCGTACTTATTACTTAAGGAGTGTCCAGTGGATATACAAACTTCTGTTTTCAGAACTGTCATTTTTTTCAATCCCCATCTTCTACTGTAAATTATTTAGCGGATAATTATCTGAAAATGTTGACTGATCACGTAATGAAAATTCGAATGAGTAGTTTTTGAGTTTTTTTACTTATGTGTATTAAGAATAATACGTCCATTATAATGGGTTTATTACATATGGGGGCAATGGTGATTTGAAAAATGTTGACGATTATTTATTAATTAATATTGATCTAACTCCATCAATTATTTTGAAAAATGGCGCAAGCATAACAAATATTATATACAATATTAAATCTACTTTAGATTTTTGTAAAATCATTTTTAAGGACTAGAATCCTGCTTAGTATAAATATTTTAATAACTGAGAAACTACTCATTTGAATTTTGAATTAGTTAAGTACCTACATAAAAACGTTCAAATAAATTTTCCAATTAACAGTTTACTGTAAAAAAATGGAATCTATGACGTTTCCACTAGTGTCTTTACCCCACCACCTGATTTATTGGATGACCCCCTCCAAACAACAAATTTAAAGTGAAAATATCAAACAATAATATGCAATGCAATATACAAATCAATAAATGTTTAAATTATTGAATTATTACCCTAATCCTAATGAATATTATACTAGCAGATCCCGTGCACTTCGTTTCCCGTTAAATGTACCAACTCTATATGACTCAAACTTTGTTCAATTCGTTATTTCATATTCGTTGTATGGTGTTCAAAATTTATCTTAACTTTTCTGTTACCTGGAATAAAAATTCTGATTCGCAGCAGTATATTATCAGGCAGGATATGACCCCATGTAGTTTGTACGTAACTTTATAATTTAACTCTAAAGTATCAAAGTTATACCAAGTATGTCACTGAACTCCTCTTAAACAGCTGGACTAATTGTGAATGCCGAGTCTGTCGACCAATATTTCCTCCTCGTCCACTAAGACGTGACATTGGTTTATGTACGTAACTTATATGTGAGTATAATACGCTCAATATTTACGTAATATGAGATACATATAATATCAGAACTTATACTGATTCAGGGGGGGGGGCGATCAGTACCTCTAAAATCCAAGGATGGAAAAAGGCACGGGAGAGGGAGGACGTCAAAATACCAAAAAAATTGAGGTACTTATTTCAAAACCAGAAGTTTTTATCACTACAACTTTCTCCTTGAGTAGCACAATCAAATTCAAGAATTTGATAATTATATGGTCTTTGAGTACATTGGTAAAAATTGCAAAAATCAGAATTCAAATAACTACATTATTGAAAAAAAAGGAGTGAACATTCTTGGTGGATCAATATAATATAATAAATTGAATATTTTTTTTTTTTTTTTTTTTTTTTTTATTGATCATATATATACACACCATACCGTCGTAAGTTCTTTACCACTGGCAGCACCGGAACGGTAGGTACCTATAGCTTTGGCAGACGGCAAAAAGGTAGGTGGGTTGGTGTACCACGATGTAGTTTCTATAGCGTTTGCGTGCACGCAAAAGGTTTCAAAATTTAATTAGCCACAACAACTATATACAACGATAAAGCAGCTGTATTATGAAGGGAGTTGGTGATACGTGTNGGGGGGGGGGGGGTGTGAAAGGTTTGTGACAGGGGCAGAGGTGAGGTTTCGTCATTAATTAACGACTGTGTTTACAGCACTAATGGGATGAGAAGGTCGCGATCCCGACTTATTAGGACCCTGACTTATTAGGACCCCGACTTATTAGGACCCTGACTTATTAGGACCCCGACTGATCTTCTCCGAACTCGAATCACACCTATATCCATATTATTATATCGTATATACATACCGACCTTATTATTCTCCTGGACCCCCGCTCCTTAATTACGTTGTTCGGCTCGCAAATTGAATCATCGTAAACGACAAACGTAGTTGACTTTCCGACGGCTATACACACGCATGCATTAATATTATTGTATTTTCTACGTCATGTTATATTATACCAACGGCCGATGCGCTACCTCCCCGACCACTCCACTCTAAAAGTCGCTATACTCGTCCATAGCAATGTGTACTGATTTTCCAATATAATTTCCTGCTTTGGAATCCGGCGATGGTGAAAATAAACGACGACGACGCTCGTACGGCTTGATAGTTTTTTTACCCGAAAAAAATATATACACCCACAAAATCTTTTATACATTTATCTCGGTGGATTATTAGAGAATCACGCATTTAATATCGAAGTGTGGCTTGACAAAAAAAGCAGATAATAATGGGTATCGAATTTAGTATCGAATTTAATAGGCTCGTTTCATCGACCTTCGACCACCATCGTCGTATTTTTGTCGATTTATGTCCAGTTCACATTGTAAAACACTATACCATTGTGAATTACAATTGACAGTCCGCCCAGTGGCTTTGCTAATATTATTACTAGTGAAAAGTGCGATGGTATATGGTAAATAGATTTATGTGTATAACTTAAACCACTACTATAATGTGGTACGCACTTCAAAAATATTTTATCACACTGTTTTTTCATTGTCTTTTAAAGCAGCCGAGATGACGTAGTAAGTACCATTTTTGCTTATTAATGAAGGTTGATTTTGAGTAAATAGACCAATGGTTTTAACCTTTTATTGAGTAGGTTGTTTGTATCAACATATTTTTTTTTTTTATGTATCTACCTATAAACTAACTTATTGTAGAGTAGGTATTGTATTAATCTTAGAATTGAAAATATGGATATAACTTATAACTTAATGTAAATATGTACATGTTTTTATTATTATTTCACCTAAACCATTTATTATAATTTATAACTACTATAAACTTAAATATTAATAGTCAATTCCTAAACCTAAGCTACTCTCTGAATATACTTTATGTCTCTTCGTGTGTTGTGAAAGCTGGTATTCAGGTCTGCTTCAAATAAAAATAAAACAATTTTATATAATATGGCATTTTATATCCTGATTTGAAATAATAATAATAACAAAAGTATTCAATATCATTCAATATTCGTGCGGCGTAAATATATAACTGAAATAATTGAACTTCATTGTGTTTTTCATTTTGTCAAATACCTAATTAATAAAAAAAATTCAAAAATATCAATTTTAGTTTTAATATTATCTGCATAAATTATTTATAATACGACGTAGTATAAATTATAAACTGATCTCGATTAAAAGAGACATACCTATACCATATCTTTCTTAATTTTTTTCTACCCAATTCTCGTATTTAATTGAAACAAAATAATATGTAGGTATTCTTATTAGAATATAGAATAATTTCATCCTTTTTCAATAATGTTTCAAAACTAACATACATTTTTCTAGTGCCTATTATTATAGTGTATCATATTATAAATGTATAATATTATGAATATTCACATTAAGTTCCTATTATGCAATTAGTTTGAATATTTTTAAAAATTAAAATTTAGTTTACGAGCATTAATGATATGTTTACCCAAACGTTTTTATTTAAATAATAAAAGAGAGGTTTTTAACATACGAAAAAAATTTTAATATTTAATTTTAAAAGCAAATATTTTTAGTTGTAAGAAAAACGAGAACAATTTAATAATATGATATTTTTCAAATAACAAAAATTAAAAAGACGTATAGAAACCTTCATTTACACAGTAGATGTTCAACTATTGCAATTATAAAATGTTAAACTGTTTGAACAAAAAACATTTTACTAGAAAATAAAATATTTTTTTACTCGCATCTAATTAAAAAGTTATTCGAAGTGAATTTATAATCAGTCCAAAGAGAAACAAAAATGTTTTTTTTTAACGTTTCTAATTGTTTTATTTTTTATTCAATTGTATAGCTAATTTAATATAATATTGGTCAGTAATTTTACTTTTGTACAACAGATAAGTGTGGCAAATTATATTATGTTTGTAGTTACAAAAATTATATTGTTGGTAGGTAGTTATAAAAATTACATTATGTTACGTTTTTGTACAATTGGTTGTAAACTATTATGGGATCGTGTTTCTCAATAGGTACATTAAAAATAAATAAATTAGGAATAAATTATGCATCTAATCAGAATTGTACTGCAAGAACAATTGCGTCCTTTACGACGTAAATAAAGTACACAATTAGAACTATTGCTTGGGAAGAAAAATACGATTGATTGGAAAAAATCATACTTTAAATCAAGCACGGGTCTAAATACACTTGCCAAACGTTATTTTTGAAATTTTTTTTGGATAATCTATAGTTATTTTAATGATGATTATGTGTCAAATGTAATTTTTAGAAATCGGTTTTTTAGCGAATGAGAATCGTGTGTCGTGCTAGTCCATAAACAATTTTTTACTCTTCGCAGTTCGCATTATAGAAATTAATGCGCTAGCTCGCTAATATAAGTACTTGATTAATCATGTTATTAGGGAGCCAACAAAATATTTTAGGGTGGTAGGCACCCCTTAGCTACACCTATAAATTATAGGTAGTTTATTATATGTTATAACTATAATAGTACTATAATAGTACTATTACAACGTTGTACCATTTGATTATTAGTATGTGCATAATAGGTACAACAGTAATTACGTGTTAGTTTTTTAAAGGGTTATTCTGTTTAATGTTTATCTATGGTATCATTGTGTTCAAGTATCTGACAAATTATATAATTCAAAACAATAAAATGCGAAAATAAAAATATAAAACAAATAAAAAATGGTAAAAGCTAAAACGGACATTTTTTATTATTATGTTGTAGGTACACGTAAATAACGTACATCTACCTACACGCACGTGTGTATATATGTTTCTTTCAGTTTTGCCAAATATTTACATTGCGCACGTTTATGTAAAAGTTTTTTTTAATTTGTTTTGGCATCGTTTGGCGGCGGCGGCGGTGCTTTGCTCTCGGTCCGTACTTCCGGCACGGCGGCGGGCTTACGCTTGGATTTTTATTATTTTTGTTGTTCCCCGTCGTGGTAGGCTGTAGAAAAAAATTATTCGAAAACCATCACACATGTAGGTGTGTATGTGTGATTTGAAGAGTGAGGTAGAGAGACTATTATATAATTATAATTTATAATACATTCCACATAATATTTTATGAGGAAAAAAACAGTTTTATGCTCGTTCATAATCAACGCTGGAGCAAATAGAAACTCTCACTAATACCCATTACGTAGTACATATTCATTATACAGGCTATGTTTGCTTACATTATTATATTATGTATTTGATGGAAACTTTTAACTCTTATTCTGCCTAAGCAAATTTATCTGAAATTATACCATTTAGATTCTGAACGGAGCAATGAATGTATTGGTTCTACAATGATGTGTGTGCTATTATATCTGTCATCGCCTTTAGGACAGTAAAAATGCTGAAATTCTTCTTCTTAAGTATCTCCTCGGGTAGGCAAGTGAATCAAGTTGGTACTTTAAGGGGACTAAGCCCTGTAAGCCAGAAAAATAGCTTATTAAACAATCTAAATGTACTGCCAGTAAAAAATTATTTCTGAAGGCAATAATTACACAAAAAATAAACACAATCCACATACTTATAAATAGGTCTAAAATGTTCAATACCTATATTACCATTAAAAATTAAATATAGAACCTCTTTAAAGATTAACATTACACTTTGGCTACTATAAGAACAAAATTTAGATTTACTATTATAACAAATATATTAGATTACCTAAGCATTACTTATTAGTTTAATTGGATGATGATTTGAGACTTAAGTAATTATTAGGATACAAGGTTATAAGGGCGCGTCATTGATGAAATCCCAACAGAACTATTAAAGTGAACTGGTGAAGGTATAAATAACGAGCTCGGAAAAATATAAGAAGGGAATCATGGTCTGCGAATAATTTAGAACTCTAAATCTTAACACGCATGCATCAAAAATACTATAACTAGAGTAATTAAAAGAACAGAATGAAGAAAATTATAGATGCAAACCTCAGTGGAAATCAATTAGGGTTTAGAAAAAAATAATTTTGCAGTTAGCACTAAGGATAGTGTGTTATAAAAAAGCTTTAGACGAAACAAGGAAACCTTCATCGCCTTTGTAGATCTAAAAAAAGTTTTTGATAGGGTAAAATGGAATGAATTATTTAAAATTCTCAAAGGAATAGGAATTAAGTATAGAACGATAGGTTAGGTCAGCCTGACGACAAGTAAACAATTCTTAAAAAGTTATTTTTTGTCGCACCCTTTGCATGTGAAACCGGGACAATCAATACAACAGAAAAAAATAAGTTAGAAGCCTCTGAAATATTGTGCTTCAGGAAAATTTTGAACATACCTTGGACTGAGTGGGTGATGAATGAAGAAGTATTAGATAAAATAAAAGACAATCGACAGTTATGGAAAAGCATTCAATCCAGAACTATCTTAAATCGTGGTACATACATTATACTTAGTATAAGGTCTATGACGATAATTGATATCAACTGTTGAACTATCAAGTAAGCTTAGTATATGAAACAAGTATATGGATTCAAAGCGTATATTATAATTTTTTTTGCATACTATATTATTTTCCAGGGGGGGGGGCTATAAATGGGCGCATTTGCAGTAGTACCGGTTACTATTCCAAGATTATATTAAACACGGCGACTAAAATATGTCATAATATTATACAGTGCGAATTCAAACGGCGTGGGGGGAGGAAAAAACGCACTCGCCGTTGTAAGTAGTCTTGCGTAATACTTTCGCGGTCGGTTTATCGCACCCTCGGCGCGCGATGGCCATAAGACTTCGCATATCGCGAGCGCATACAATAAAGCCACTGCCGCCTCGCCGAGGGGTCGATAAATGCAAAGTTTACCGGCCGTCTGGGAACCGCCGGTCGCGTAATTAGGATAAATTATTCTCGTCCTCGGCACGCCGGGCCAAAACCGCATTCGGATAATTAATTAGCTATATTATATTATTATAGCCGCACGCACGCGGCCCGTGTTTTGTTTTTGCGTTAAACGCCGCCGCCGCCGCCTTGGCTCGAGCTCATCTCCGCGCGTATTATATTCACATTATTGTGATATTTATTTTTCTCCAGCCAGCCGCCGCCGCCGCTTTCTTCGGACGACGTTAACCACTCCGTCCGTAATTATTATATAATAATAATAATATATACAGTGTGACTATGACGGCGATTGCCAACATTAAAATGGAAAGCGTATAGATCGCTTTATTATAATAATATTAATTATTACGACGATAAACGGCGGCACGCTTATAAAATACGATATAACCAAGCATGCGGTGGTGCCGTTATACGCGTATTATACGTATTATATATTATGTGAGGGAAGGGGACTTTTTTTTAATACTTACAATAACATAGGCGCACCTATAAAAAGATACCCATGAGTTATCTTTTTAATGATAAAATTAACACCCCCCTCTACTATGAAAAAATCATTCGAATACCACAGCGATCACAAAAAAGTACGTCATATAAAGTACAACATTAATATATATTATTACGTAGTATGCTACCATAATAAATTAATGTCGATGATCGATCACTATAGTACATAGTGCGGTTTATGCTTTACGATTTATTGTACCCGATCATAAACAGCCGAATATTTTATTTACTTTTAATTAGTTAAAATAAGTGGTGTTTTATTACTGAAAACATTTTGTACATATCCTTGAATCATTATATCGGTAATGGGCCCGAACTAAGCGTTTTTTCGGAAAAATAAAAATACGAAAACAAAACATAGGTACAACTTGCAAATATTATTTTATCATTTTTTGTACCAGGTTAACTAATCGATAGCTATAACAGGCACCCATTTATACTGTTGTTATCACTTAATAATACTCATTCGATAGAAGTCATAATATTCCTATATTTTTTCACATATAGGTTATCTGCAGAAATCTTCAACAAACTATAATAATACTGTAACTATAATAATTAACTTCCTCGTCTTCCTCTTTGGAAGATACTTAAATATAATGTTTCAAACGTTTTCATAATAGTATACAGTTTATAGCGTAGGTTAGATTAGTCTCACTGCATTATTATAATCTATCCATTCGACTTATTTACGTGATTTTAAAAGTATAAGTAGATGATGTGAGTATAGGGTTCACAAAACTGTTTTACTAAGTGATACAAAATATGCTTTTACAGATTTTACGGATTACGATTTTGAAATCCTAGTAGTTGGTAAGTACTTAATATTATATAATATCGTAAGTGCCTAATTTTATTATTGTAGTCAAATTGAGTGAAGCCTACATAATGTATTCATTAGGGCTTTTCCCTTAAATAGGTGTGTAGTACCTACCTACTTATACCATATATATAATAAAACCGATATAATCGTATACCTTAAGTTGACCTTATAATATATGTGCTCAATAATTATCAAGGCTGGGAATTAACAAGTTAAAGTTAAGTTAAAAAGTTAATTTAATTTTAACTTTTTAACTTAACTAGTTACTTTTGACTTTTCAATAACTTAATTGCTAACTTACTAAATTTCTTTTTTCATCTATGTGAAATAAATGAATTAATTTTTCATTTTAAAAAGTTAATTTATTTTGTTTTTAGTTTAATTATATTTCACTACTCCAGTCTATTTCGTTTTCATGTGAAAAAATATTTACCGTGAATTGGTTAAAGTTAACAATTTATATCATTAGAATCTAACTTATATGGAATAATTGTATAAAGTATAAACACTATAGTAGTATAGTCTATAATTTAGTTTTGGGTTGGAAAAAATTTAAGTACACAAGCTTTGTATAAACAAATTAACTTTTTTTTAACTTAATGAAAAGTTAACAAAAAAAGTGTATTAAGTATAGGTTAACTTTTTGTTATTGATGCATATTAACTTGACTTAACTGAGTTAAAAAAAAGGCATTAACTTGCCCAGCCTTGATAATCATGATATTATAATAGGTACTTATATGATTTAATACACTACCGTAATATTTCAATACTACGAATCGAAGGGTTTCTCGTTGAATTCAAGACACTCTGTATATATTATCACTGAGTGGATTGCGTCGCTGTGGAAGGGTATAATTAATTTAAACCAAAATCGTTCTTATAGTCGCGTCGTATATTAGCTGTATCGAATTCACATAATACGTATTATACGGACGTTAGTACTATGAGAAGATTTTACTATTTTTTTTTTTGCCGTTTCATTTTGATACGACGATTAATCAAATTCAACTTATTTAGACAACACCGTTCGGTGCATGTACAAAAAAAAACGTCTCGCTGTTCTACGCTTCACCATATTATATAGAAAATAATTATCCAATAGTGGGTATATATAGACAAGTGGCGTTTATATAACCAAAACTAAAGTTAGGTACCTACCCTCCGTCAGGTCATAATCTTGATACCTATTGGCTATTTTATCAGAATCACATATTTTTGATACATAAATTAATTAAGCCGTACTATTTATTAGGTATAACACTGCAAAGAACGCCCTTTAAATCCTCAGATTACACCGCCGCCGTGTCGAGACTTGATAATAAACGTGCTAGGTACATGGGCGTGATAATAATATAGCCGAGTGTGTTTCCTTTATATTATTATTACCTGCAGATTAACGTGCGAACATATTCAATGTAATATTATGTTATACGAACGGATTAATATACGTTCAGATACGATATGCAAAATATTTCTCCAAGTTATATTGTTATTTGTTCATCAGCCAGCGATATCCTTTTAAAAAATCTTAAAATTGTAAGCTACCTAATGTTGAAATTTTATGTTTAGTTAGTTTTATCAAAATATTGCAATCCATAACACATTTTCTATTAAATATTTAAATCCCAACGATAAGAAAACAAATTACAATTATTATTATTTGAATTATATAATATAGAAAAAGAGTAAATTAAAATTTGATAAAGTGATTTGATAAGTTCATATAAACATATAGTTAATCTTGATAATATTTTCTTTATATTAGTTATAAAAATATAAAATATGAACCATAATTTACTGAAATAAGTAATAAAATACAATATTCAAAAACAAAGATATAATATCGTTTTTCTGACCAGAGTAGAGGTGAAAGATATATAAGGTTTCGAGGAAATGTCAGGCTAATAATTGTTTTTTTTTCTCCGTATAGTACAACTGACTCGTGGTATTTTTCTAGCCCAGGGTCACAAAAAACTCGTTGCTTATTTATGTTAAGTGCATTAAACTATGTTGTTTTTATAATATTTTTAATAATTGGACAACTTAATTGTAGTCAGTTTGATAATGATACAAAATACTTAAAACCCTATCGATATATGTGTATACAATAGTCTATACCATGATGGTTGGTAACCGACCCTGAGTTACGTGATTAATATAACAATGTTTAGGATCATTATTGATCAATAATATAATTATATGATTAGATATTTTCATATTACCTATCTTCAATATTTATACTAAAAATGTGTAGGTATTGATAAACTATTATTTAATGAGGGAAATGTCATAATAAAAGAAAATAGTGAATTATACGCATCCCTATTTTTTGACAAGCTTTGTTGGACTAAAGTTGAATTAATAATGTTCTATTCTGATGACTATAATTTAATTTTCTATGTCAGGGACTATTCAAGCCACCCGCTGTAGGGCACAATATAATAATTCGATTTTGTTTTCTGACAGACTACGCTCCAGGTGCCAGGGTTATTCTTACTTTAGATCCTAGTTCATAACGAAAATTAATCTTCCCTCGACCTTTGTCAGTTACTATTGTTCAAATATAACCCTAAAAATGACAAAAGGTTGAAAGAACTACTTAAAGTGTACTTAGCTACACATTTTTTACTCAGAAAAATCTTAATATTACATTTAAGCATAATTTATATAACTGTTTGCAGTGATACATTGCAGAGAGTTGAACAATTGTACCTTATATATACCTAATATTTATACAGAATAGCACAAACAAATATAAACCAACCATCAACATATTTGTTTCTCTGGCAAATAATTATTTATGATAATAATTTATATCTGATTAACATCCATATGAATAAATAATTACTTATATTTCGTTGAATTTTAAATTATAAATCAACACAAAAACTTACATACTTTTATAATCAAATGGTATTGGTTTACGTATCAATCAATTATCTAAAGCAATAAAGCCTATACTTCCGTTGATAGATATTTAAAAACTATAAATATATAATAAATCATATACCTACCAAAAAATAATTAATATTTTAACAACTGCTTAATAATACTATCCCAAACTAAAAGAAAATACTTAAAAACATTGATTTTTATATGTAAAAATCGTTAATAAATAGGTACAATAATTATATATATATTAAATTGAAAAATCTCCTAAACCTGGTTTGTAACAGATGACAGAAAGAACACAAAAAAAAAAGTTTACAACTTTGTATTTGATATTTATAAATACTACATATTTTGGAATAGTGAAAACTTTAAAATAAAACGAGGAACAAACCAAAAAAAAAAAATAATTACAAATTCATTTGTAACTATTATATTTGTTAGATAATGTTATAATAGGTTATATACTATATTATATTGTAGTAATAGTAATTAGTAACTAATGATAACGATTTATTATTTTAAGATATATTTAAAATAATTATACAAATATAATTACTTTAATAAAGTTATATTTATATATTTAAACAAATTAAAATGTATACAACTAATTAAGATATTATTCATTTTATCAGTTTTACTAATGAATTTCCTGTGTAATCCAAAAATATGAATAGGTAAATAAATAAATAAATATAAATACAATAGAATTTTACCTAAATCAATAATTTGAATTCTACCAGAAATCGATTTGAAGGTTTTCAATAAACATCCTTACACTTCTATGAAAATCAATAAACTTCTATACATTTTTAATTGAAATACGTATAAACTGTAAAATAACGAAACTTACGAAACCATACTGTCATAAAATATATATATATATATAATATAAACAATATGTATCGGATATTATATTATGAATAATAAATTAATAAGTAATAAATATACAATACCATTGTTTCAAAATGTTAAATGTATACTTAACTACACAGGTTTAAGAAAAAAAAATGTTTTTACCAATATTTTTTGTGCATTAAAAATGAAGTGTTCTCGTTTAAATGATTTATTATTAAAATTTTTTAGCCAAAAATGACTAAATCTGTAAGCTTCAAAGTACAAATAAATAACAGACGATTACCTTTCATTCGAACTGTGTTTAATTTTAACTTTTAACAATATTCGTATTACTGTTTAGTTGCAAATCGAACACGATTTAATAAAAAATCACATTCAATCAATATTTTAGTAAAAATATAATATTTAGCTGAAGAAGGGTACCACTAATTATTAGATATTCGGATAGATTAGACTTCTACACAAGAACGTATCAAAATTGCCTATCTAACGCTCCGTCTAAAAAGACAATCACGCTCTTTCTAATTTTCTGGAGTTTTTATGTATTAATTTTTTCTTGTGAAAAACATAATTAATTAAGCCGTTCTAAGAGTAGTTTGAAAATGTCTGGATCGCGTTAATTGCATTAGGTATTGTTTAATTTAAAAGAAAACTTGTCCTAGTTGAAATAAAAAGTAAAAAGAAAAAGATAAAAATATATAATGAAAGATGAGAAAACAATCTTCCAACATATACTAAATAATGAACTAAGAATATTATACATCATTATAAATTAACCCAGCCGTTCCGTTGGATGTCGATGGTTTTATCATGGCACCGCAATGAGGGATTGAAATATTAATTTTTAGAAACATTAGAAACTATAATATAATATTTATACAACTGTTTATTATAAAAGCAGCCCCCATAAATTATGAATAAACTTTTCAAACACCAAGCTTCGTACAAACTAATAATACTTCAGACAACTAATGATATATTTTTTTTTTCATTTGAAACTATATTATTGGCGCACCTACATGAATCAGATCATTAAATAAAATTGAGATACTTGATATAAGATCTCAATCAATGCAATAACTATATAAAAAAAAAAGAATTTTTATATGTTCACAACCGATACACACGAGAAAACTGATAGTTGTATGCCGCTGTAAATAAACCATATATTTTTAATTCGGCAACAGCACGACACCCGTCCGGTAAATATAGTCCGATATAATAGTCTTATTGGCTGCATAGTCGTTTGTTTTACAAAAAACAACAGCAATAACAAGTCGTGGGTAATTTAGTGGTTTTCAGATTATATGGTCAGACCATCATACACGCCACGTCGGTATGATTATTACTATTGGTATAGTATTATGAATTAGCACGATACAGATAGGTATGACAAAACGGCAATCGTGGCCAGTTTCGTTGTTTCGGAAATATATCAGCAGACGATACTGCTACAGCAGTAGCCAGTATAGTATATTATATATTATATATATATATATATATGTATAACTTCCGGAGTCGATCTGTTGTTGTCCTGGGGGGGCCATAATTCTCATCTCGAAACCACGCACCACTGGCACATTAATCCGGCTTCGTCCGTCTGTGCAGGTGCCAGGTCCTAGTTCGAAATATAAGTTTTGATCTTCTTAACCACGTACCATATATTATATACGAATCCCGCAGCTATGATTCGAATAATATTATCGTTTCGAGTATATGCAATACAGTTTATTATTATAGTACCTCCACGTCATGCACTGGGGGTACTGCACTACTGCAGCGAAATGTGAATGGTGCGTATTAGAATAAACTATATTATGTAATATTAAATACGCGGTCTAGGACGATCTACATATTATAATATTGTATGTATATTATACGTATTTACACTTTTTTGCTCCACGGGTCGACCATATTTGTACCTCCTTATAAATAACATCCATGCTCATAGTGGTCATCTGACTAGGGGAGGAGTGGATTTTTAGATTATAAATAGAAACCTGACATAGGTGCGAAACATATGGCTTGATATTTTCATTTTTATTCTATTTACCTAGAGACTTTTACACACCCATAATATGAAATGAGATCTGTATTTCGTTAATAACTCGTAGGTACTTACTTATTTCTATAAGCTATTAGTGAATACCGTAGATATACATACCTACTACTGGGGAATCCGATCCTAATAAGTATGATATTATGTTTACGTTTGATTTCCGATCCATCATAATGCTGCAGCATGAAGCATATTTGGATTTTAGATTCTGAGCAGAGCATGAATGTATTGATTTTACAATTATGTGCGTTTTTTTTTTTTGTGGGTCTGTATAGGTACACGAGAAGTAGTCGAAATAATGTTTCGATTTTCAATTTCAATATCTTGTTCGATGGGAAAGTGAATCTAGTTGGTGCATTAAGGAGGTCAAAATTCCATATTTCCATTAGTGTTCAAAAGTGCCAAGAAAACAAAAAAAAAAAATTAAGGAAAACCCGAAATTTTTACGCTAAATCGGTTTTCGACAAACTTGATTTTGGTTTTTGGTGTAACTCTAAAACAAATGACCGTAGGTACATAAAATATCCACTGGTTATTAGCATTTTCTATACACGATACAATTTTCAAAATATTTTGATTTTTTTTGAACTGTTTAAGGACATTTTTAGTTTCCGATTTTTTTAGGTTTTTTTTCTATGAATATCAATTAAATTTTATTTATTTCGTAAAAAATCTTGAAAATGTAATACAAGGCTCCTAATATATTGTTACAATATCATTTGAATAATATTAAAAATGCATAGCCTCAATTTTTTTTATAAGTATTTAAAGTTCGATTATTATTTTTTCCCTCCTAATAATAGTAATAACTGTAATAAGTTAAAATACACTATATAAACTAAGTATCCCATCGTAATGAAATACTGACAAAAAAATGTATTTTATATCATCGAAATAATAGTTACTGTATATTGTTATTATATTGACTACGATTAAAAATCAATCATTTTACAGAAGTCGGTAATTATTTACAAGCAATTGCTTAAGACACTTAAACAAATGGCATCAGATGAATTAAAATTAAAAACATTATAATCGGCCCACGTTCGTGATTGACTACAGACTTTACCATATTTTTAACTCGCGTGGATAATACAATTTAGAGTAGTCAGTAAGTACATAAGAGTCATGATATTTTATATTTTTCCGACAAGTCGTCATCGTATTACCGCGTGAAACTTGTACCTTATTATATTATAACGAAATGTGTGGCGACGATCACCACAACCATCAGTTGCATGTATTATTATTATTATTATTATTATTATTATACTTAGATAACACATAGAAACTATTTGTTTCCGGACACGGTCTCGTTAAATTTAACTAGGTACCTACAGTGTGGTGTTGAATTACAATAATTTCTTATCTTTTATTACGCCACTGCTAAGACCGACTTTATCGGGAGTAATTAATTCGGGCGAATGACCTAAAATGTACCCAAAGCATAACATAGGCACATTATTTGGGTGAGAAATTGACCAATCGTTTGGGCGAATTTATATTTAAAAGTATATGTAAACGAACCATTTGTCCTCTCTGTACGACCCAAGCGCAAAATAGCGAATTTGCGGTGAGCAGACAATTATGCGTGGTGCTAGCTCTGATATTAAAATTAATTATCTATCAAACTAAAATTTAAGGCCAAATAATACTTGATTTTATGAATAATTTCGACGAAATTAAAATCAGCATACTCCTTTCCAATTAAGTGCACTTAATCCGTCCGGTTTCTTTCCGCAGCAGGCGGTACGAATACCACTTTCGTATTGCATTATAAAACTATTTTCCGAAATTACATAATATTATTGACTTTCAGCAAAAAAAGTGAATATTTCATAATCTATATTATATGCATGTATATTTAACTATAGTAAACGGATGATAGCTGATCTAATATTTTGTTTTTATAATGTATTCAATTTATGGCAGTTTATTATAATAATTATTAATCAACATGGTGATCATAAAAAAGATTTAAAATGATATAATCATATTGATATATCATGTATTATTCTTCTCTTATCCTTTAGTTTCCTTTCTTTTCCGCCGATGAGGGTACCAAGGGCGTAGCTAGAAATTCCATCAGCGGTTCAACCAAGTGTATACCAAATATATTTTTAAATTTTTACTTCAGTTTAAAATTTTGTTAAACATTAATATATTTCTTATTTATAAACAGATGAGGAATTGCCTCCCTGCCTTCTTTTAGGCTACGCCCTTTGGCGGTACACATATAATTTAAAATGTTCAATGCACTATAACGATTGAATTCAAGTAAATTTACTTAATAATGAAAATACAATTTTAGTTCAAAATTTAAATGTATTTCAACTAATTATTTGTCAAACTACCTAACTTAAAAAAATAACTTTGATGTATTGCTTATAAATTATAATTATTAATTATAGCACAGTAAAAAATTAATATTTCACAATTACACTTAAATTTAACACAAACAATTGAGACCATTTTCTAAAGATCCTTTAGTTGTAATTACTAATTGATCAATAACAATGATTAATAATAATTATTACACATTACATTTTTTTAACGTTATTATGTTTCTGTCGTAAAAATGTAATGGCTTTATGGCTAATGCAGTTAAGAGCTCATTAAAATAAATTTTAACATTATTAAAAAATAATATAAAATCGCCATGAGCTTAAAACTACATACTCATAATGCAGTAGCTACCAATCGACAATATATACTTACATAACAATATAATAAAATATATAAATTTTCTCTTTTTCCATAAATAGTTCTCACGTATTAGACTTAGGTACTTTATGTGAAATATCAAGGTATAGAAAATGACCGATCACCAATTTCCAATTTTTAGTTTTAAGTCGGCTGACGGACTGTCAATTGTGTATTTTGTGAGCATTAAAACTACAAGACTTTCAAATGGAAATAATTATTTAAAAAAATGAATAAATGATTGTTCTATTTGATGACTATAATATAATACTTATTAATTATTATTAAAGGGTCAATAATTGTTATTATTTATTTAAAGATTACAAAACTATATATGGTCATATAATTTAGTGATAATATATTAATTATAAAATAAATATTATATGTGCATGTTAATACGACGTTTATCCGTATATTATTTGTGTAAGAATCTTAAATATTCATAAAAAAAAGTATTTTGTTTCGATTGAAAATTCTCAAACACGACATAGTCAATACAAAATAATAATAATAATAATTAATATAGCATGTACGTTACCTAATTCGGTATCCATAGCAAAATAATAACAGCTATATTATAGTTACTATAATAGTCTATTTACCTATATCGATCTGTAGTGGCGTTATAAAAATATTTTTTGGGGCGGTTACCCCAAATAATTTTAACTCTGTGGGTAATTTTGATAGGTTGTGCAAATATATATTTAACGATTGTTATTGAATGAGTAATATTATGTTGATTTTAATTCAGTGTGATAAACTAGAATTATACCTATACAATAAAAGTACCTATATTTTACTAATTTACTGCTATAGGATTCAGCTCAATATAGTTAACACGACGCATGCAAATTGTATGCAACATGCGTACTGCGTATGGAATTTATTATCAGAAGTTAAGTATTAAGTCACATAATAATATGTTACATTAATCTCGAATCTTGATTTCATAATAAAAATAAAAATGATTGGTACATAGATTGGTTTTAATTTTATGCGTTTGGGTGGCTGTTTTGGTTCAATATTGAGGCCCTTTTGGATCAAAATATATGTTTGAGACACCGGTGTCGATCTGAATAAAAAATACCTATTCATACCAAATTATGTAGAATTTAAATTGGATAAATTTGCTAAAAATAAGAAAAGTAACACATACTCGTGTATAAAAGTCTGGATTTTAGTGGTCTTGAGAATGACATTTATATCGTAGCGTATATCTCTGTGCGTTCGGTGGGGTGAGCAATTGGCTGGTAGCCAATGTACCAGTACTTCGAGAAGGATCTTATCTGTAAAAGGAGGTACGCCGTTACACTCGATCGAACGACCGCTGTCGGCAGCCAGTTAAATCGCATTAGGAAATTGTATGCAGTTAAATAGGTTTTCAAATTTTCTAAATCGTTTTATCCCCCCGCAGTCATTAGAATATCGTCTTTAAGTCCGTCGATAACGACGATGATAATTCTCGAAATGATATATTATCGTTATATCGTATAATATGTAGCATTGTAGCTATACTATCAGCTATAACAGGTAGGTACATACCTGAAAAATGCCGAAATAATTGTGCTCAACCGGAACACGATATGGATTTTTCTTTAATATTGTATCATTTTGAATTATTTATGGGTATCTTTTCCGTAGAATATTTGATCCAACTAAACATAAATACAAATACGGATATATAAATTTTATTCGTATCGAAAACAATGGTAGAAAGAATTATTTATTAATCCCAAACGGTCAATATGCACATGAAAACGTATACCTACCTGGCTACCTATATAAAAACATTTAATACTGATATATATTGTGTAACGCAAAGCATAAAGCTTACATATTTACATATTATAATAATATAACAGTATGGTTAAGACTTGTGTTATATTGTTCAAAGCGTCCTAATAGTTTAACTTTTCCGATATTTTATATAATATAGCTAGGACACTCATGAGAGTTTAATTCAAATTATTTTAATGCAAAATAACCACTCGTATCTTGCTTTTTTTATCTCAATCGAAAAATTATATTATAATTATGATTTTAGTCATTTGATTGTAACTAAAATAATTTCGACCATATAGCCTTGAAACTTTTCAAGCCATTACATATATTATTATTTTCCATATCGGTACAATTAAAATATTAAAATATTTAGATTGATTTCAAACAATTACAATTTATACGACGAATCTATTCACATCCATCTAACATACGCCAGTATTGACTTACCAGTTACCATAGTTGACTTTATATTATATCTAGGTATAGATAGTTAGTAACAAATAAAATATAATACGATAATTTGATACATATTATTCCAATCAATAATACCTATAATATCATATTATGCGTATTTGTGGATAAAATGAGTTCAGTCAACGACAGACGATCCACCGTATTACTATAATATAGTACCTAACATAAATAAATTACAAAATCTAGGTGCTGTGACACAATTCAGAATCTGCTCAGAGTCGTTTTTCGTATGCATTAATTTCTAATTATTAAGTTTAAATTGCAGTATAAGTACATTCGTTATAAATTAATTAATATAATAATTACCTACTCAAGGGACTACTACATCGGATACTTACTATACAGCACAGTGGTTTTCATGGATTAATTGAAAATTGATCATATTATTTGGAAAGGATGGATAAATGGATAAGATTTCTGTACAACAGAAAATGTCATTTAGGTATAATATTATATAATAAAGTGTCTTCACCATAACCATGATGACATAGTGCAGGTATAGTAATAATCCCAGTAGACCGGCTTTGAACATTCCAGGATGCAGGCTAACTTGTCGATATTTTATTCGGTATGATAGGTATTATATACTAAATTATCCGTTATTTAGTAAATACATTACCTATTAATATTCGGACATACAATATACGATAAAGTTTTCCTACAATAAGTTTGCTCAAGAGCACGCGAATACAATTATGAGTGATTTTTTTCATAATATGACGTGATTTTTTTTACTTTACCAACAACGACTTGGCGTAAGATTAGCGATTTTTTTATTGTACCTACATCGTTATCTATTAAATATAAAACATCATATATAATATTATTTTTACTCTCCGCACTCAAGCTGTAATATTTTAAGGCAGATCTTTTTTATTTTTTGTTTTTCAAAACATTTCATATTATTTCAGTTGCAAAATATTTATCTTGATTTCTTCTCCTTACAATCATTGCAGTCGTCTACTTTGGCTGAATTCACTGATTCACAAATCTTAACACTGCTGCAGGCTTGGTTCACTTCTAGATTTGACTTACACATCGATGAGCGAAATCGTTTTGTACCGTCAAACAAAATTTTTTCTACATTTCCTATTAATCCTTTACAAGGACAAACGCATGGTTTATTTTCTTTTACTTCTTGGTTCCTGGTAAATATTATTATGTTTGAATGATTTTATCAATAATTATTATTTTTATTCATTCAGCTTAAAATGAAAATTGTTCATTACTTCTCACACGTATGTATGGTGTGTTTATTCACTTACACAGTGAAGTATTTAACACTCGATATCAAAAATGTATTCTATATACGTTTCTTATTATATTAACCCGTTACAGAGTACGTTTTGTATATCGTCACACTTGAAAGTTTAAATCAATCAAAATGTGACGTTATAATACTATAATATATAAAGTATAAACATTAAACAACAATGTTGTAGGTACCTTTGGCAATCGAGAAGCTCCCTTATTTCAGGGTTAAATACTTGAATTTTTCCCACACATTCATTTATACTGTCATACATCATCGTTGGTGGAGATTGGATGATATGTTTATCAAAATGAAAGTCAAATGAATCGCTATCGTTGAATATGGGTTGTAGTTCCGGTTGGTTTGATTTTAATACAATTTGATTGACTTGCATTGTTTCGGGTCCGTGACACGTTAGCTTCAAACGCACAAATATATCCCCAATGGTCTGACTGCCATCCATATTTTTCACATCGTATACGTTTTCGACAGTATGCGCATATGGATCGTAACCTTTTTCATAAAAATGGTTACATATTGCACCCGTAAAACCCAACGAACTGCTGAGCACGACGGACACAGTGCCTAATTGTATTTGACTGTCTTGTAAGTCTTCACAAATCATTAATTCCAAAGGGTTCCTGTAATTACATCATAATATGCTTGTTAAATCTTAATAAAAAAATAATTAGCAATATAGTATCTGATTATTTGGAATATAACTCTAAATATTATCAATATAATATTATGTACCTAATATAAATATTGACTTTGATAGCTATCGATTTAGAACCATACATTAAAAAAAAAGTAAATAAAAATTGACTGTTCAAATATTTACAGCAGCTTATTTAAAATCACAGTTAAAAGTATTTACCTTCATTCATATGAAGCCATATTATATTTTTATCACATTCTATGCTTAATATTAGTCCGATAATATAATTGTATTCATTTTTCAAATGAGACGATTTTTGGATACAAAATTTAAATAAAATGTTAATTTCATTCAAAGTATACAATTTTGGGTGTGTTTTATATAGATAAAAACAAATTCATAAAAGACAATTAAAGTATAAAAAATATTTTAACAAACTATTCAATAATTGTATAAGTATAATATAGATAATTATTTAATTATATTATGTATGTAATGTAATACACAAAACTAACAAATAATGTTGGTCTCAATAGTATAGTACATACAGCCAGTGTTCGTATTTATCTAGATAAATTTAACTAGATGAATATCTAGATAATTATTTGTTCATCTTTTATCTTATCTAGATAAATAGTTACAAGGTATCTAAACGCTCATCTTCGATATTTTTTTTACTAATCTAAATAAATTCATCTAGGTACATTTTTATTGTACAACTGCATTTTTAAATATTTATACAGATTCTCAAACAAAGCTTATAGTTTATAAATAATGTAATTATTTTTATTTATATCATTATTATTATTATTATAATGTTCCTAGTGCTCAACTAAAATAAACCTAAATTTAAAGCCATTTAAAAAATAATTGTATTTTTTTTTTTTATCTAGATATAAAAGTATTTATTTTTATCTTTATCTAGATAAAAAAGTACTTATCTAATTCGACAGAATAACATCAAATAGTGTAGGTATAGCTATGTATAAATCTATAATTATAAAATATCGTGTTTCTTACTTTTGTAAAATTGTTACTAATGTCCTAGGTACACAGGCAAAAATACAGACCACACCTAAGCAAAATTAAAGGTAAATATAATATTAGTTTGTTTAATATTGTTGTTTGAAATTGATAATTGATAATTAAATATTAATCCTCTGATGTTTAGGTACAACACTACTATAGGTATTGAAGTAAATAAGGTACTGAGTACTACTACTATGGTCTATAATATAATATTATTAACGACCATAATAATTGGAATTGGAATATACCTACCTACAGTTTAAATTAATATACAATAAATTTAGGTATAGGTAGTTAAATGCATTTAAAAAAAAAAAATTCTATTCCAATCACTTATTTTATAAAATGTTATGTCAGTACAATTTCTTAACCCCCTCGTATACAAAATATGCGTGAATATTAATTTAACTCAAATTGTGTGGCATAGTTCTATTTAAATAATTACCTATATAGTAAAAAAATGTAATAGATTAAAATGCATTAATTTTAGTCTAGTATTTCACCTCTATTTATAGTGGACTTCATGACATTAGCCGCTTTGTCACTCTCTTTGTATGTGATGTCAAAACAAATATTTTGCACATTACAACTGGGTTTTTCATTAACAGAATACCGTTCGGTAAGTTGCTTAACGATATCAGTAAGCGAGTCATTTGATTCAAAATTATCATAATATGTTAAGCATTCGTCTTCAGGATCTTCTTCGGTTTTATCATAGTTGGATATGTTCAATTGAAATATATTATCCAACACTGCCTTTATAGTATACTTTTGACTTGATACTTCTTCTTTCTACAAAACAATTATACCTACATACTAATATTATACTATTAAGTATTATGATAGATTTTAATATATTTTTTTTTTAAATTGAATACTCATTCTTGAGTATAGTTCGTTGTAGATATTTCATAGATATCAACTATAGTGTCACAGTTGTTATTTAAAACGTTCATTATATTTTATGCACATACTTCCTACATACCTTTACAGATGTTAATATGTATCCAAAAAAGAAAAAAAAATGAATTTATAAATTACCACACATTTTATAAATTCCATTGAAATACCGTTGAATTTTAAGAAGCATAATAACATCGTAGATTCTAATAATATTAATTAATGTAGTATTTATTTATCTTAGTGCCTTACATAAAGTGTTGTGAAGCTATTATTCAGTTTCACTGTTCAGTATACCGAAGTACTAAAAGATTTAAATTATAATTGATTTACTTTTGAACCAGATTCATCTAAATCCTTTTTGTTATTTGCATTGCAGTTGTCTGATTCTTCATTAAATCCCGTAAAATTAACTTGACCAATGAAAATTTCAAACTCGTAACGGTCTATTCGATCACTCTCTAATATACTAAAAGCCATTTTTAAAATAATAATATTATAAATTTAAAATGTAATTGAGTTAAAAATTATACATTTTTCATTACACATAACATTATTATTTTTAAATCATTATTGTAGCCAGGATATAGTCAAAAACATGAAAAAAGTAAGGTTTAATATTATATGATTTTAAATAATAGGTATGCATCATAATATCTTTACTGGTTACGCAAACTAGTATAAATTATAATTTATAGGTACCTAGGTACTACTACACTCAATTTTTAAAAGTAAAATATTAAATTAAAATACTCTAAGAAATGAGAATGAAATTACCTACCTTACTGCCAAATAATGAGAAAAATAATTAATGTAGGCATTTAAAACTGATTGAGAGCCTAATTCAGACCTCTAAGAACTAAGAAATTTAGAAATAAGTAGGTACCAATTGAATTGTTGACTAATAATTGTATTTACAATGCTATACTATGCCGACAATCGATATCAATTTATATCAATAAAATCACTACGCTATATATGATTACTTTAATTGGGCAATAGCAATAGAATTAAGTACGAACCGCCGTACAAGTAATAAATAATATATTGTGGTTAAATACTTAAATAGTAAATACTGTTCTAGATTTATGCCAATGAATCATATAACATATTATAATATCTATATCAATAATTCAATAATTTTGTCATTTGTAATTATGTATTTATATACCTATAGCATAACTGGTGTGCACATTCAGTGTAACTATATGTACCTATAGTGGGCTTAAATGTTATTACATTTTAATTTAAATCCATTTATATAATGTAAAATTATATTTAAATTTTAAATGCCTAAATAGTAAATAATAATTGATATGAATAAGCTTAAATAAATAAGTATTATGCAGTAGTGTTATATATTATTTTAATTGGAGATTATTAAAATGGAAATTTTGATGAACTATTTGAACAAAATAAATTACAATCATTTAATCGAAATTTTAAATTCAGGCGCTTATAAAAAAATAATTGTGACCTTATATTTTAGTTTGTTTTTAATTATTTCTGTAAAAACAATTTATGTGGAACGTTGTATTAAATGTTCGTACTTTTTGATTTACAAACAAAAATACATAAATTGGAAAAAAACTACAAAAAAACTTGAAAATAATATACCTAATGGTTAGAAAATAATAGTATAACTAATACAATTTAGTCAATATTAATTGCTCTATCACTAGCAAAAACAAAAAAATAGTATGTGCTTTGTTATCATAGATTTTTTTATTTGCCCCCCCCCCCCCGGTTTATATTCCTGAGGGCACCCTTGGCGAAGAGTAAAATTCTCCATGTCTTTGAAATTATAATCTCATTGAGCCTTATCAAAAATTAGATTAAATAAAATCTACTTAAATAGTTGAAAATGTATTAATAAATAAATCAATGACAAACTTTATCTATTTTTCACTTAATATATAATATTTAACTATACAGAACAAAATAGAATTTAGGTATAACGTGTTTGTAGAATATAAAAATGAAATAATTATTTTTATTTTGGATTAAGGGAAAAATGCGATCTGATAAAAAAAAAATCGATTGCATAAGATGAACTATAATAACAATACATGAGAATTGTGGGGATGAAGGTAAAAGTTTAAGAATTACTTAAATTATATCATTAAATATTATTTTTTGAAAAAACTTACAGATGTCAGAGAATAATAATTCATTTGTATATATCTTAAAACTTAAACTAGGAATACATTTTTTTAAAGACATTTGGTAGTTTAGGATTTTTTTAGATTTTCAGATTAAGATTTTTAATTTAAATCACAAGCAAAATAAAAACTAATTGCATTCAGATAAAACAATTACGTATAGGCACGTAGTTAAAATAGTTAACCTTTTTTATTTTAGTAATAACCTTGTATTTTTTTGTTTTTGTTTCTGTAAAATTTCTTTCTGGAAAGAGTTGAGTTGATAAAATACATTTTCTAGAGTAGAATAATTAAATAAACTAAATGATTCCGATGATTCCCATATAGGGTCGTAGTACTAAAATAACAACTTTTATTAGATAAGTAAATAGCTAAAAAAAAAGCTAAAATCCAGGAGTAAAAATAAAATACATAGTGATATAGATTTTTTTTTGTCTGACGTTATGGCTTGTTTACCTTGTTAAAAAAATTCAACATTAATTAACATTTACAATAGATGTGGTCGCATAGTTATCTCTTCAACCGTATAACGTGCACGCACACCTAGATGTAGGTGTGTGTCGGAGTAGAAATTAAAATACGGTGGAGGCTCAGTGATTACATGGTCACAATGATTATGTATTCAATATTAAATTTTAAATATTCCATCATAGGTTTCTTTTTTAATATAAGTGTAAATATATATTATTATATCCGGACCCAATACCTATATCGTTTTGGATGTTATGTATTTTTTTATGTTAAAATAGTAAAATTGGATACAGTGGTAGGTAGGCAGTTATCAAAATATAATATATACCTATATACGATATATATATATGGTTTGTAAATAAATATTAGGTACTGATATAGTTCTAAAAATTTTTACGGTGTCTCAGCAAGTTTGAGATTCAAATAACTGAAGTCCATATCGATTTCCGAAGACAATGATTTATGTTCGCTTTCAAATGCAATACCTACCTATCACGCTTTATATAAATGATACCACTATCCCGCAACGAGGCGAGTGATCCAAATATGAATTCCCAACACCACATCTCTATATCCAATCCGGCTCTTTTAAACATATTATACGAGGTGTTATAACTACTGTAAAGTGTAAATCATTGTTTTTAGTTGTTTCATAATTCATATTATATAATATTATGTACTTTTAAGTATTAACTATAGGTAATAATTAATAAATATAAGTATAAAACGAATTTATGGTTATCAAAAATGATATAAATGATAAATTATATGAACTAATAGGTATAGGTAGTGGATTTAAAACATAATTTTCGATAAAAATGTAACCTTCGGTGATATAATAGATACTAATAAAATAAATATACAATATGACCTAACTTAACCTAACCATGTGTTAAATAAAAGTTACTTATTGGATTACTAGTGTGACTTGTTAAATATTTTTCATATATTCAAAAATTATTATGCTTAACAATATTCAATATAATAATAATATAACATACTTACGTATATTATTTTATTCGGTGGACTTAGATCACGTGTATACCTACTATAATACCTTTACTGGTACCCACGAGATCATTATTTTAATTTAAATTACCATGAATGTCAACCGTATAAATAGAACGAATTGATAAAATCATTATTTTTATTTAAATTTATCTGTCATTCTGTCGTAATACAAGATCTATTAAACACGTGGAACAATTGTTTTTAAATTTACCTGAGTGAAAATAAAAGATGTTGAAGTAGAAAATTAAAGGATTTTTACTGCCCCAAAACGTGAAAACGAAAAATAAAAATAAAAAACCCACACATCATTGTAAAAATTAATACATTTATCGCTCTGCTCAGAATCTAAAAACGTTGATTTTCATTTGTATCACCACAGTACACTCCTAGCCTTCAATACCTTTTATATAATATCTTGAATAGTATAAACAATTTAAACATTTGAAAATATAGTCCTTAAGTATATTTAAAAATTCCAAAAATCAGAACTAGTTGAATAATTCATTATTAAATGAAAATATGTGAGTGAGCATGCTTGGCGGATCGAACTAGCTGTACCTTTCTGCAACATGCATACAAAATATTATATACAATATTTAAGTCTATATACATGCGATATGCTCACCTCTTGTCTATAATATTATTTTCTTTTACGTCCACTTTATATTGATATTTATTATAATATTATAAAATAATAAAGTGTTTTATAAACAGAAAATAACAAAAACAATTTTTTTTTATTGTCATCTTGCGATGTAAATATACAGTCTAATACAGGGTGGTACTTAAATGAATTTCAGTAACATATTATTATTACTCAATAAAGTGTACAAAAACAAATGTTTTAGAGCTATTATTATTTCTATATCTTAAAAAAGAGGTTTTTAATGTTTATCCCTTAAAAACGGTAACAATTTAAAAATAAATAGGTACTCCACGACGTTCTCTGGTAAACTCTGCGAGCGAAATGATAATATGTCACACGGTGTTGGCCTATTTGGCACCATAATTATTAGTGACATAATGGAAAACTCATGTAATCTACCGTTTTTTATCGTCCAACAAGCACCAACAAGTGCTGGCATACAATATAATATAATATATGGTATATTGTCGACTGGTAGACAGAGTTACTACTCAGACAGGTAGAAACAAATATCGAAATAATAATACATTTCAACAGCAGATGTCGATAGGTAAGTACTTGCGTATCAGGTTAACACTTGGCAGACAGGTATCATCAGGTAGATACGAATAGTAAAAATGACGGCTATATTATGACGACATGATTTTGAAAATGTCGTTTTTGATTGACTTCACAGAGTATAATATTATATTCGTTCTACAGTGACTTTTGTTGTAGCACCCTGTATATCGTCGTGATCTATAAAATATATTACCCATACCAAGCACACGCGGGTATGTGATAAACAGTCTCACGGCGTTCGGGTCGTCGACTATATAATAATATGTACTTTATGTACGACGGTCACAGCATGGCGACTCTATCCTCCTTCCCTCTCTCCCACCATTTCTCCCTCTACCAAGCAGACACTCCTACCATCTCATCGTGGCATCGTACAACAGTATTATAATCGTCGCACGAAATAATACCCATTTTCTATGTACGTGCAAGTGGCTCAAGGTTTATAGATGATATCAGCCATAAACCTTGCAAGTTGTAAGTATGTAACAAATATTAGCGGCGACGAGCTCCGTGAACTATAGGTTAACCTATACGGCTTTAGGTACTTTAATAGTGAATGAGTACATTTTTCCAGAAAACAAAAACGTGAGAATTATTTTCGAGCTTGTAAAAATAACCGATTTTTTTTTTCATGCTGCAGATCGAAACAAAGTTATAAAATGTTTTCTCAAATTTCGCTTTATTAAGTCATGAAAAAAAAAAACAAAAAATTGTACCAATACATATCTGAAAATAATTTTTTCGACACGTCTTGATAGTCATTACAAATTTCATTCGACGCCGGTCACAGGATACGATACGTCTTGTTCTCGAGACCCAAGAAGTAACTTTTATGAGTCTGTTTTGGTATAATATATCGAACCGTTTCCTGCATTATATTGTACTCATCGAGCCGTATACGGATTGAAACAACGCAGCGACTTTGTAAACCAACCTCCGGGTGAGCTAACAATAATACCGTGTAGGTATATATATCATAAATTGTTATTCGCAATGGTCGTGATCATGTGGGGGTTGCGGGCAGAGCTGTAGCTAGGGCTTGGCGAGACTGGCCCAGGCCAGGGGCGCAACAAAAAAGGGGCGCGAAATCCAGAATAAAATATACCATATAATATATATATATATGGTATTATTATTTATTGGTATTCTTAATAATTTATATTTTATAAGGATATGCAAAAAATAGTTTTATTACTATAAGTCCATTATAGTGATTAGTGACTATATACTATTTTATAGTGTAGGTATTGTATATGATACAAATATTACAATTATTATTTACAAGTGTTAAAGAATAATAACTCATTATAATATTACGTAATATTAGGCCCGGGTACCCGAATAATATTTTAATTTTTAAGAACAGTTAGTTGCCGATAATATTGTGTTTTATTTGTGTTGATAGTTGTTTATACTGCTGCAGAGTGCTGCTTATACAAACATCTCGGCACGCAAGTCAATTATCAACATAGTAGTTTTGAAAATCGATAATTATTAATTATTATTAAATATTAGCTGCATGTTAAAGTTAAAATTAGGATTCTAAATTTATTATATTTTAAAGACTCCCTTAGTCCCGTCAATCGTCATATTTATGGGTA
>WHPZ01565128.1:8641-44224 GCA_016617965.1 Macrosiphum rosae
AAATACTATTTTTGACATTTTCAAAAAAAAAAAATAGGTTGCCAGTTATATTATTTATTTATCTATTGATATTTAAATTTTATTTTTAATTGTAAGGCACAATATAGGTGTTGGGAAAATCGCAGGTGAGCCATCAGCAGTTTACTGAATTGTGTTCTGATTGGCTCAATAACGTTTAGCCATCCCTCTGAGCTGGTAATTATGATGGTTAACCGGTTACAATGAACGCTTGTTATAACATATATAACTAGCTACCGGTTAAAACGAGAAAACTAGCCAGCCCTTGAAACTCATTATAACCGATTTCTACTGTAATTGTAATATTATGGGTAGAGTTAGAGTGTATACTGCATTCATAATAGCATTGGCAGATTACATACTGCATTCATGATTTAATTGAAATACTCATGTTTTTTTTATTAATTATTGCATTATACAATACATTTTATTTTAGATATTGTACTTTTCAACATGTTTGGTGTTCCACTAGTTGGAGCTGATATATGTGGTTTTAATGATAATACTACGGTCGAACTTTGTTCACGTTGGAGTCAATTAGGTGCATTTTATCCATTCTCAAGAAATCATAATTCTGATGAAAATTTTGTATGTATTAATTTTAATAGTTGTACGTTTATTTGATAAAATAATTTAATTACATTTTTCATACTATAGGATCAAGATCCTGTGGCTTTAGGACCATTGGTTACAGAATCAGCTAAAAAAGCACTGTTGATTCGATATTCATTACTTCCATATTTGTATTCTCTATTTTGGAGAGCACATATTTATGGCGAAACAGTTGCACGACCACTCTTTTTTGAGTAAGTTTATTTAGTTTTATGTATTACTTAATTTAATGATCTTGAAAGATAAATAGTAAAAACAATACAATTAATATTATAGATATCCACATGATAACTGTACTTACAACATTGATACTCAATTCCTATGGGGTTCTGCTCTACTGATTTCGCCGGTTTTAAAAGAGGTTTGGTTATTATAATTTGGTTTACAATAAAGTATTTAACCTGTAAATTATTTACATGTTTTTAGAACCAAGTGGTTATAGACATATATTTACCAAATGATATATGGTGTGATTATTATACTAAAAAATGTACTCAAAGTAATGGATCCATTTTCACTGTTGAAGCCCCTAATGATACTATTCCACTTAAGATACGTGGTGGCTATATTTTACCAACTCAAGACCCAGCTACTACGACTACATCTAGGTATATTTTCCTTGTACATTTTATTTCTATGTACTTGACAGACAAGGAGGGGGAGGGGGGGGGTAAACCCCCAAAATCCCCCTTGCATTCGCTCCTGTACTTGATATGTAAGGTTAGATTGGAAGTAGAAATTATGATATGTTACAAAACATATATTTGCCTTAATTTGTTTATTAATTTAATTTTAAACATATTGTATCAATATTACATAAATATTATTTAATTTAAATTATAGCCGTAAAAATTCATTTGGACTATTAATTACGCCAAACAAATTTAAAGAAGCATTTGGCTACTTGTTTTGGGACGACGGTGACTCTTTAAGTAAATAATAATAAAATTATTTCTTCCTGCTGTATTTTATATTAAACTATTTTTTAAGATGTATGGGAAAATGGGTTGTATAATGAAATCCATTTCAAACTAAACAACACAATATTGTTAAATGAGGTTATCACCAATAATTATTCAGATGAAAAGACTATTTTACAAAATATTACAATTTTTGGTATTCAAAATGAACCAAAAAATATTCAAGTTAATGGAGCCACATATAGTAATTTTTATTATAATACGACTGAAGAAGTGAGTACTGATTATTACATTTTGTTCTAATAAATTAATTTCGATTTTTATAACTGTTAAATTATTATTATTTTTATCAGTTTTTAGAAGATGTCAGCACACTATTTGTTTTCTCTCTCTGGCCCACATGCAACATAGAAAAAACGCATTTACGCAGAATCTTTGAGTAAAATCATCCATCACAAAAAGAAGATAATAATATTTTTGAGGGAATGACATATCGATTTGTCTAAATATTGTTTCAAAATAATTTAAACATCATTTAAATTGACAACATTTTTTTTGTTTATTTTAAACGTCGAATACAAAGTCATATAACAATAAAATATAAAATTGATATGTCACTCCCTCAAAAATATTATTCTGTATCTTTTTTGTTTTTTCTATGTTGCATGTGGGCCAGAGAGAGAAAACAAATAGAGCGCTGACATCCTCTTAAAGCTTTTAGTTAAAATAATTTTGATAAATACTTTAAGTAGTATGTAAGTACCTAATATTATATATATTTTATTTTTTTTACAGGTCCTTTACTTCTTATCATTAAACTTAGACTTGAATATAGTTTTCAATATAACATGGACTTAAATATTTATTCAAACATATTTCATAAAATTGTATACTATTTTTTTTACGTAAACCTATTTTATATACTAAATTAAATAATTATGAAAAAATATTAAACTATAGATTATTAAAATTATTCTTTTATTAATAAACTGATATCATTGATTTCACTTTGATTTAATATCCATGTTTGTGTTTTTAATTTTAATGAGATAATAATGTTGCCCTTTGTACTGTTGATTTTATCCAATTATGTACATACTTTGTTTTTCTATCAATATATGGTAACTATTGTGCTTATTGTGCTTATTACTATATAAAATATAAATTAAAATAAAAAGTTAAAATGTTGATTAATAATGTAACTGAGCTATGGTTTTTTGTGACTCATTCAACAACTTTCTTTCATGAATGTTTAAAACTTAAGTCTATTTATTTTATTTTGTTTTTATTTAAATTTATATGTTAACTTGTGCAGTTTATTTGTTCAATATGCACTTAAAATATGACAATTTCAACGTCTTCATATTACCATTTCTACAATTGTTATTCTTATTACATATGTATTACTGTCATTCAACACCAAATGAACTAAAGTTTGATTGTATGCCTAAAGAAAAGTCTGATGAGGTAACCTGCAAAAGAATGAACTGTTCCTGGACACCGGCAAACCAAACTTTTACTCGATGGCCGTGGTGTTATTATCCAGAATGTTATAATAATTACAATACAATTAATATATCTAAGACAAGTACTGGAGTAGTAGCGTTTTATAATTTATCAGTGGCTTCTAGTTACAAAAAAAATATACAAATCTTGCGTCTGGATGTTATTTTTGAAACACCACAAAGACTACGAATTACGGTACCTATAAATCTTTATTATAATTATTAAAAACAATAATTAAAATTAAACTGAAATATAGTCACCCATTTAAGAAAAATATATTAAAATCCCATGTGAGGTTAGTTTATTTTAAACATAAGTGTTATTGTAATTACCTACTAATTATATAACTTGTAAATAATTTTGATATAATTATTTAATTTTTCATAGTACATATTGGCCATTAATTAGTAATAAGGCCAGGGGTATCAAGGGGGGATGGGGCTAAATGTTTGGAAACTAATTGATTAGAACTCTAAACATATGGAAAATGAAATTAGAGAATGCTAATGCGTAGGAAAATATTTTATCTTATATGCTCCCTCAAGGGGTACTTTTGCCACCCTGAAATAATAATATATTAGAAAAAAAAATAACTAAATGGAAGATTTTTTGCTATCCCAGAATTTTGACTATCTAGTGAAGCTATATTTTAAAGAACAAGTATTTTAAGTTAATTATAAGTTAATTAATATTGTTATGTTAATTTGTATTCTTATCAAAAAAAAAACATTTATTGAGAGGCAATTATGAACAGTGGCGGATTCAGGGCTTAATTTTTTGTTTTTTTTTGTATGGAGGGGCAAAATTACAAAAAATACATACATTTGCTACAAAATTAGCTAAACACAGTGTAAAACAAAGAGAAACTAAGGTGATTGGGAGGAGGGGCAAATGCGCCCTTTGCCCTGCCCCTGGATCTGCAACTGATTATGAAAATATAGAGTAGGTATGTATATTTTAAAATAATCTTTGTTTTTGTTTTAAATTCTGAGCAGAACGATGAATGTATTAATTTTACAACGATGTGTGTTTTTTAAGTTTTTTTTACTATTTGTGTCTGTGTAAACTTGTAAAGTATACACGATGATAACTATAAAGTCATTATTCGTAATAATGCTTCGAGCATTTCTACTTCAGAGTAATTTTAGTAGATCTAGACATCTAGTTCACTAGTTGGTAACTTACTTTGTGGTGTAAAAAGTAAAAAATTCGTATTAGTTTCCAATAGCCAAAACCCAAAAACAAACATTAAGGAAAAACCTGCATTTTTACGCAAAACCCGTTTTCGACCGAATTGATTTAGTTTTTTTTATATAATTCATAAACTAATAACCGTAGATAATTTAAATATTTAAAAATATTAATAAAATCATTTTCCATACTTGATAAAATTTTCAAAATATTTTGAGCTATCTATATGACCATGTGAAATTTTTGATTTTTAATTATTATTTTCAATTATTGTAGATAAATAATTTTTCGCTTGATCAAAAAGCTATATGTAATACAAGAGTTCTCATAAGTTATTATAATGGCAGTTGAAAAATATAATTTGTAACATTATTATTCGTGAATCGTGAGTAATTGAAACTTTTAAAGTACTACAGAACTACTTACCTATGTTATTATATTTTATGAGTTATAAGTATTTTAAGTTTGGATGAGCGGAGTAGTGGTCAGTGGACAAACATTTCGATGAATTAACACTCCACTCCACAACCAACTCTCCACTCCACTCATCAAAACTTAAATACTTATAGGTTATAACTCATAAACTACTTGCCATAAATTCGATTTTTATATTTCGAAATACTTAGACAAATATTCTGCTTTGGAATATGAAATTAAAACTATGTTATCATTCAAAAAAGTAAAAAACTTAAAAAATTATAAGTATAAAAATATTTAAAATATAATTTTTTTATAAAAACGTTGTTTTGTAAACAACTTGAAAAAAATGTAGTAGGTATTTACTATGGGTATTTTGCTTATTGTATTGTATTGAATAATACCTAGAATAAATTAAAAGTTTGGTTTTAGTACCTTCCACCACGATGATTGTATATTATGTTATAAATTCCCATCATCAAAAATATAAGTATTTTTATAGTAGGTAGGTACCTCACTATATATAAGTACTCTTAGGAGTATGTTTAATCAAAGTTAGTAGTTAGATTGAGTTTGTTAATATTGTTTCGCAATATACCCATTACCTATATATTATAATATAATTAGGTATATATTGTATATTATCAGTCTTGGCTCTTGGGTATTATTATGAATAAAGTAGGTTAGGTTAAACCTAAACCTAACTTAACCTAACTAGGTAGGTACCTATTCCAAATACTGTATTTGAAATACTTTTTAAGTGGGTATATAGAATACTCTAAGTATTTTATTCCTATGAAAAAATACTTATTATTTACAATAATAATTGTTAACTTGTTTTTCTGGACATTTTTACAATATTATACACGTTTTAAAATTTTAAATCAACTATCAACAACTTAAATTATACTATTATATTATTAGAATTATTTAATTAGGTACCTATATTTTGGAAAATTTTTTCATAGAAAAGTATCATTGGTTTAATATTAAAAACAAAAATTAAAAAGTACCTATTTTGAAAGTATTTGGAATACTTTTGAAGTATTTAAAATTATACTTTATTCGGAATAGGTAATATTTTTATGAAGTATTTGAATAGATATTCTGAATACTATTTTTCATAAGTATTTGAGTATTTATTCCTAATATTTTTTAAAAGTATTTTATCCAAGTCTGTATATTATGGCTTAGTTTCAACTTTCAATAACGGGTATATTCATTACCCGGCTAATTTACGAATTAAACGTTCTATAAATAATATTTTTACTTCATCTAAAAAATGGATCCAACTAGATTCACTTTCGGCTTTCCCAAAAAGATAAGATACTGAAGTTGAAAATCAAAGCATTATTTCGACTACCTACTTATCGAATACACAGACAACTATAAAAAAAACTATAAACTATAAACACCTCCCCCCAAAATTCTCAAGGATCCAGCAGTTTTTGATTCTATACCTAACAGATAGACTAACAAACAACATTATTAATTTTGTTTTATAAATATAGACATACCTATAGCAAACTGCTAACCTATCCACATGACTTGTAAATTAATAAATTACATACCTACCATTTAGGTAGGTACCTAGTTATTAATTATTATATTTATAGTTCATTATTCATTATAACTTATAAGTATAATACAATTACCATATATTTATGTTAGATTATATATTTCTATGAAACAATTAAAAAATTATATATTTATTATTTATAGATTGATGATGCTGTTCAAATACGTTACAAGCCGCCCTTTCCAAAAATTAACGAGTTTAAAAGAAACCATAGAAATGATAGTTTGATAATATCCGATTTAGTTGTAAGACTTGCTAAGAACGGGGTTGGATTTGCTATTATTCGTAAGGCGGATAATACAATTTTGTGAGTATCTCCCATACTGTAAAACCTTACCTACAATATAATACCTATATGGCTATATATATATATATATATAGTATTTTACAATTAGTTAAGATTATCAAATAAATGACCACTAGGTACTACGATTTGTATATTTTTTACAATTCCAGGTTTGATAGTCGAAATATTGGGGGTTTTATATTTTCTGATCAATTTATTCAATTATCGGCTTTACTACCCTCAAAGTACATTTATGGATTGGGCGAACATAGAACTAATTTGGTCTTGGATTCAAATTGGAAAACATATACAATGTTTAATCATGACAATACTCCAAAACCTGACGTAAGCATATTTTTTATTTTTTTCGGGACGACGGACATTGCTGGGATCGCTGCTCTCTGCTGGTCGCTTGGTACTTTGGTAGTTTGTTCTTTGCTGTTCTTCAAGAGTTTTTTTTCAATTACTTAAAAGTTTTAATTGGTTGAAGGATGTAAGTTATTTGAGAAGTGGCTATCTGTATATTTTGAATACCTATATCGGATATATATTTTCTGTCGCGTTATTGCCACAATGCGGCCTATACCTACTAGGTACCTAATTGTTATATCTGTTTTTGTGCGTGGATGGTTTTATCGGGTTTTTGTTCTTCATTGGTGATCTTCAAAACTGAAAAAGACTGTTCTCTATACTCTATAGTCTATAGTATAGTTCTCTAGTCTGCACTTGTTACTGCACATAACATACGGTATTAGACCTACAACTAGACCCAGGGCCGTCCTGACGATTTGCGGGGCGCAGGAAAGAGTAAAATTACAGGGCCTAAAATGTCATTACTCATTATCGCTAGTTGGCAGTGGCATATAATAATATAATTAATAACATATATAATTATTTTATATTATGAACATACCTAGGTTAGGTTATATATACCTAGGTAGGGGGAAACTCGCAAATATACTTAAAAATATTATAATACCTTGTACTTACGACAATTATTGTTATTTATATAATATAAATAAGTAAATTAATTAATAACAAAACACGTCATTATATTTAAACTTAATATAATAATATTTATAAAATAATAAGTCTATAAATAAAAATTTCTCAAGGATAATAGTCAAAATATTGTAAAAATGTTTTATGGAAAATACTAATATAAATATTTGTTGAAAATGTCAAGATTCTACAGTCATACATTTTTGAGTTACATCAAAAAAATAAAATCTTTTTTAAAAATTGGTTTTGTATAAAAGTTACTTTTTTTTTTGGTTTTAAAAGTAAAAGTACTTGGCATTTTGAATTTTGAATTCCCAAAAATACCAAATAGTCTAACTTTTCTATCAGTAAATATGCTGATCTCGAAAAGCGGAGCACTTTTACTACTCAAAATGTGGCTTACAAAACAGAAAAAAAAACACATCATTTTAAAATCAATATATTTTTTAGCTCCGCTGAGAATTTAATATATTATAAATTAACCTTCCTACGTCTTAAATTATCAAATGTGTCAATAAAAATTTAAGTATAAATATACATTTTAGTTAGTCAGCATTTTTTTTCTTTAGATATTATAGCTAAGTTGGTGCTTTGTTTTGGGACAGTGGGCTTTAAAGATACTTTATAATTTTTAACTTTGAAAATATAATTGTATATTAACTAGTTTAAAATGCGATACATTTATTTGACATCAATTAATATATTATAAGTAGGTTTAGGTAATACAAATTACAACAATTGAATTTATAAAAATATATAAATGATACATTTTTTTTTTGCTCTATTACTTGACTTTTTTATTGTATCTATAAAAGCGGGGCCTGTCCAACTGTTGCTAAGGCTTGGGGCCTGGAACGAGGGCCCCGCTCGCCCTGCCATAGGGACGACCTTGACTAGACCTGCACGTGAGCATAGCTTTGAATAATTGCTTTTGACAATTACACTTCTTCTTACATAGTTGCGTCCAGATATATTATTGAACAAATAACTTGAAAATACTATTCATTATAAACTTCTTTATTCTTGTAAAGGAAAATTTTGACTTATAGAAAATTCAGGGACTGAGCCAAACCCCCGAACATTAGTTAAATCTAAACCAATAACCTTCCAATTCAAAATTATTACCAAAGCGTCCAATGTAACCTTCATATCTCAAACCACACTCTACACAAAGATCTTTCTATTTCAACTGTACAAAATGTAGCTAATATTATCTAGTACATACTACAAATGACTTCCCTACAGTCTACAATTTCCATAGGCTATAGCTATCGCAATCCTCTCATCTCCGAAAGTCGGAGTTAACTCTTATTATCATGCCAGGTGAACCCGATAGACGACTAAATCGAAAATTGTGCCTAGGTTTCTAAATTTACTGAATAGGTACATAATATACACACACATGCCATACAATTCCATAAATTAATGAGTTTTTCAGTCAAGTCTAAATAACCACCTATTCAGCACACCACTTTCACTTACCTACCTATTGTAAAAATATTAACTTACAGAAGTATATTTATAATGAACAGATAAAAAAAATTAAAATATTTTTTACTTTTTTGATATTATAATTTATTTTACTTTTTTTAATAACAGCATAAATGTTTTATTTCTTATTCTGGAGAAATACATTGCTATGACTTTATGAGAATTTCAATATACAAAATCGAACTTTGTTTATAGTATCAGTTACTTATACCTTATAGGGCTTATACACAGTAGGTACTTGCACAGTGGTACCTACTCGATAGTAGCGACGTTATTTTATTTGTAGCGATTAACGCATAGCATAGCTTCAATATACATAATTTTACTATTTTAGTAAAATATCAGCTACTGTATAATAGATATTCACGGTTAGCGTATCGACAACTATCATTTATTTTGAGCTACTAACAAACTTTATGGTAATGATTAAAATATTATGATACCTAAATGATAACCATAGGCACAACTAGACATATATTTTTGAGGGTGCACAAATTATAAATAATTCCCAGACCCCCAGACCCACACTCTTTATACAGGCTATAACAGGAAGATCTGACAAAAAAAAAATTACGCTACTTCAACGTATGACACAAACTGTGAAAAATATTTTTCTTTTTTAAAGTTATTACATTCTAAATTAATTTACCCAAAAAAATATTGATATTTTAAAATATTCTAAAAAATTATCTACTTGACTTTGATAAATGTTTTTACCATTAAAATTATTCTTATAATCAGATTTACATTCTAGCTATTTTAAATTTTTCCAATAAATTTAAATTCAATTTAAAATTTTCAGTATTAAAAAATAAAAATATTTTTTTATATTATGCGTCTAGCTCAAGAGATTGTAAATGATATACAATATAACAAAATATTTATTTGAACAAAAGTTATTTCATCTAGTCTTCCTGTTAATGTCTGTATATTGAGGATGTCACACCTGCATGTGTGGTCTCCGTCTTTCAAATGTACAACATAGGTAGCAAAAACCACTCACACCATAGGTCAGTGGCGTATAGGTATACAAATTATTTTCACTATGGGCCAATTTATCAGTTATCACTAGTTAAGCATAGCAAGACTAACATAGCCATAACGCCCATAACTATACATTTTTTAGGGAGCTGGGTGGTTATAATTATGAAATATTATACAGAACAAATAAAAATTGAGCAATTTAGTTTTAAAATTATTATGTAAAATTAAATTTTTTGATTCTTTTTTAAAAAATATTGACAGCGCCATTTATATATTTTAATGTTATCTTACTATGAATTTAACATCAAAGTCAATAAATTATCAAAGCAAGTCCTGACAATCTAACATTTAATTGTTGATTACTCAAAAACGATTTTAATCAACCGGCTAACTTAAGCATAGAGAAAAACTTTTAACCGTGAAAATATACATGCAATGCAACCTGAAATTTCACTATGGGCCTAGGGGGCCTCTATATACGCCACTGCCATAGGTATTTGTTGTAGAACTACCAAATTTTCACAACAAGTAAAGAAAAACTTTATCTGTGCAACAACGTTTTTATTAATAGCACTATCCAATCATTTTTTATAAGCAATTGAAAAAAACAAAAATTCAAAATGTTTAGAAGCAAATAACTTTTATTGTATTTATGTTATCTAAAATATAGGCTTGTTTTATAAATTATAACAATTAATTATAAACAAGGAAACAATATAAACTCGCTCACATTCATGGGCAGTTTGTCCTGCCACAGATAAAGAGAAATATCGTTATCTTGTTTGTATTTTGTTGAAATATTATTAGGTATAATCAATGTTACATAAATAAGTAATAACGACGTAACTGTGACCTGTTCTATAGAACATTAAATAACCTACCTAAGCTAAAGATTATTTCATAATAATATTATGTTATACAACTTATACTGTTATAGCTGGGAATGTTGGAACATAATAGTGAAGTGGTACCCACTTATTATATTCGTCAATATACACTATGGTATCATATTTTTGTATTTATTGATAATTTTTACTTCAAAATAATCAAAATATTAAAGATTAATTATAAAAGATTATATTTTGGGGGTGCACAATTTCAACTTGGGGGTGCACATTTTCAACTTGGGGGGGACAAGTCCCCTGTGCACCCCCCTAGTTGCTCCAATGATTGCCGATTATTACGTATAAAATAATGTTTGTCCTACCATACGCCACGTGGGTGCCTCGCACAGTCGCAGGACATTCAGTTTACTTATGTTGTTTCTACGATAAACACGTTATAATCATTCATACCTATAAACTGCAGTTATTATACTGATTAACGTTTAATTATTGCATTCATATTAATGCAACGACTCAACAATGATAACTATTATATTTATTTATTTATTATTATCTACTGATTTTTTCGGGTTACAATTTTAAACTGACGAAGTAAAATTCTGCACAAGTGTTGAAGTGTCTAAATACCAAATGTCAAAACAGTAGGTAAAAACTAAAAAAGGTGCTCTGCTGTACAGTAGGTTACAAGTGGGTCACTGTATAATGAATGGTATTAAATTTGAATTCAATGATATAATACCATTGTATAAGAAAAACGATTTTGAACGGAGACGGTATGTCAGTCTAGGTATAAGACATATTATTATATACTTATCTATGGTATTAAAAAAAATTGACCTATAATAGTTACCTATAATAAATTGCAAATTAATCATTTTTTTTTTTTGATAAAGGTAATCTTATAAGGAATCTTCTATTACATATTACATTTTTACGAATTCTTAACTCTAAATAATTTGCAAATTTTCGTGATTTTTCCATATTTTGTCAATTTTTGAACTTTAAATGCTTATAAAAAAAAACTGTAACTAAGGATTTTTAATATTTTTCATCTGTCTTTGAAATAATATATTAGGAACCTTCTTTTAATTTTTCAAGCTTTTTTACCCAACAAATAAAATTTTATAGATATTTATAGAAAAAAAACTAAAAACATTGGAAACTGAATATGTCCGTAAACAGCTCAAAATATTTAAAAGAATTATGAGAATAAAAACACCTATTAGCAATATATTGTATAAAAGAATTATAAAAGTGGGTTCTGAATTATAAATGGGCCTATGCATGGCGTTGTTCGTCGGCGGAACACTAGTACCGAGAGTCTAGTTGGGTTTCGTTAGGTTTAGTGAGGTTTCGTTAGGTTTAGTGAGGTTTAGTGAGGTTTAATCTAACCTAACGCTGCTAACGTTTTTGGCCGGTATTATTATTTAGATTTAAATAATTTCGATAATGGCGCGCCATCTAACGTCGAAAATGTTTAATACTAGGTCGTTTTTGAAGAAATGGCCCTCGCATCTGCTTAATTTCCTAGTTAGATAGCGTTGTTATATACAATTTACAACACGGACATCATTTAAATATTTTTCATCTGCCTTTGAAACAATATACTAGCCCTCTATTAAATTTTCAAGCTTTTTTAACGAACGAATAAAATTTTATTGATATTTATAGAATAAAAAACTAAATAAATTGGAAACTGAAAATGTCCCTTAATAGCTCAAAATAAGTCAAAATATTTTTAAAAAAAGGCATGGTTTATAGAGAATGCTAATATAAACAGTCAGTAAAAACTAAAAATGTCATGTATCTATCGTCATTTGTTTTAGAGTTACACAAAAAACCAAAATCGATTTTCTCGAAAACAGATTTTGAGTGAAAATTATACTAGGTACCTACAGAAATACTAAACACCTTATAAAAATATTCAGTTATCTAAATATTATGGTGTTAGAAATATATGTTGCTGCTCAAAAAAAGTAAGACTTAAGAAATAGATAACGATAAAAGTAGCAATCAATGTAATAGGTACAATTTGTATTGAAATATGTTGTTTTGTAATTATTTAAAACTAGGCAATATAATAAATATATTTATATTTATATTATTATTATTATTATATATTATTATTTATATTTATATAATAAATAAATATATTTCTATAAACGTTCAAACTTTTTGATAAAATGACTTTAAAGTGTTTACTATTGAAAGATTCACCCTTCAGAAGGTTACCTATTTTTAGGGCTGAAAAACAATTTTAAATAGTTTGATGTTTTAATGTAATATTAATGCTAATTTTAGATCAATGGCTATGGCTCACATCCGTTTTATTTATTAATGGAAAAATCTGGAAAGAGTCATGGAGTTTTTTTATTTAATAGCAATGCTATGGGTAAGTGTAAATGCTGTTTAACACAAAAACACTAAATGGTACATTTATTTATATTCATTATTCAACTATGCATAAATTATTTCACAAAATACATTTCAATCAAATGTATTTATAATATTTGATATATATATATATATAGGTATTTAATACCTATATTACCTCCTGCAGATATTATATTGCAGCCTGCGCCTGCAATTACTTATCGCGTAATTGGCGGAATTTTGGATTTTTATTTTTTTTCCGGACCAGCACCTTCTGATGTTATTACTCAGTACACTGAAATTATTGGCAGACCGTTTTTACCACCGTATTGGTCTTTAGGTTTCCATTTGAGCCGGTAAAGAAACTATGTACATACTATTATATAGTAAGAATGTAAGTACCTACTACTAAATTTTTTTTTCTTTTTTAGATATGGGCAGACTTTTGAAGATCTCATTCAAGTTTATAATAGAACCATAGAAGCTGGTATTCCTTGGGTATAATAATGATTAATGATGTTTAATATAAAATCATTAGATAAATATTTTAATAAGGCACTAAATTTATTATACATATAGGAATTATATTGTCCGAGACAATTTAACTTCTATAGTGCTCTAGTAAAGTATATTTTTTTTATTAGAACGAACAAGAATATATACATGTATACAATCTGTAATAAAATGTATACAATAGGTAATATGGGGGATACAAATATACAGGACTGGATGGCATCACGGAAGGGGGGTGGGTAGAATGACCCTACTTCATAATTTTCTAGTTTTTTTTTTTTTATGAAGGTTGAGGAGAGTACCTAGTATCTTAGAACATATTATAATATGGATGGGGCACATATATAAGCGGCGAGTCATGTATAATAATTAGATGCTTAATGTGTGCATGCGTGAGGTGAAGTGTCGCATATTTAGCCGTTGGTCGCTAATTAAGAGGACGTTATACCTGTAATTTTTAGTTGTAAAAACACATCTAAAAAAAACAAACGAAATGGCATTAAAAAGTGGCTTAAGAGTAAAAATACTTATTACACAGTTTAAATGGAACAATATTTAGGAGAAAACCTCATCGGTGTAAATTAAAATATTATTTATTAAAAAAGTTGGATTTTTGTGATTTTTATAACGAGCTGTATTATATTTAGAATAATACAAAATCCTGATGAGATTGTCTTCAAAATATTGTTCTCTATAAATCTTACAATAGGTATTTTTACTCTAAAATCATTTTTTAATTGCGTTTTGTTTGATTTCCGTAAACATATTTATTGTTTAAGTACCTAGTTAATAAAATTAATTTTTCATTGCTGTCACGTGCTTAATTTATACGGTAGGTATATATATCTACAATTTTAATAGATAAATATGTGACATTTCTATTTGCACGTGGGCAGTTTATTCGTCTAATACAGACTTGTTATTAATAATATGTGCTTTAATTTATCGGGACATGGGTCGATTCATAGTGAATGATCTAAAAGTGGTAGGTTTAGTCAATAGGTATTAGGTACCTATCGTACATATTTCAAACTAGAGTTTAAAAATATTTTATTACAATAAATAACTTTTATTTTCATAATTATATAGTTGAATGGGAAATTGAATGTAACATAATATGTTTACTCTGTATTATAATAGTACATTAGTACCTACTTATAATAAATTATAAATTATATGTACCTATAGGTACATATTATATTATAGGTTTCTTCTTAAATATTAGAAGTACCTTATAGTAAAATATTATTAATACCTACTCATAAAACATTTCAGGACACTCACTGGAATGACATTGATTATATGGATAATAAAGACGATTTCACACTTTCTAACAATTTTAAGCAACTACCCAAATATGTGGATAATTTACACAAGGTAGATCACGCATTTTATTTATTTTTTTTGTTTTAAAATTATATATCTATACAAGAATAATGAGCTACCCATATTAAGGTGCCTATTGCCAGTGATTTTGTCTACAAAAATACACTCAACGGGAATAATGATCATGCCCTGTAAAATACTAAAATCAACTTAATTTGATTTTTTTTTTTGTTACTAATAGAGGATGATCTAGTTGAATATATAGGCTGCATTCAAGCCCGTTCTTCAATATTTTAATATATAAATATATAATACACCGTATCAACCCTCCCTAAATAGGTATAGCCGTATAGGCAATAGATTACTGGAAAGATATTATAATTTATTATTAAGGCGGCTACTAAAATATAAAATATAATTTTAAAATTATATGGAATTGCGGAAAATTGAAAAATCGTCACCAGGTCCCTTAAGTTAGAGCTTAAAACGTTAAATAATTATCACAGAAAATATTTTTCAGTAGTTCTGGCTTTTTTTTTTTAACTAATTTGGAAACTGGGAAGTATATTGTTCTTAATAACTATGATCAGTGGCGTACAAATAAATTAATAGATTAACTATAACATGAAATATATCAAAACTTCAATTTAAAAAAATTCAAATTTGAATATATTGTATGTTGCAAATGCTACACTTGAAACACCTAAATTACACCACTGACTATCATAAATTACAAAAATGATTTTAATTTGTATTGAATTCTGCTTAGAATGGAATGCACCATATAGTTATTTTGGATCCAGGCCTTAAATCACGACAATCAAATGGAACAATTTATGTTCCTTTAAAGGATGGTCTTAACGACAATATTTTTATAAAAAACTCTGCTGGTCAACCATTGGAAGGAAAAGTATATATTTTTTACACCTTTAAAAGATTTTTAATTTTAAATTATATTGTGAATTTATGTAGTTTGATAATACAAAATTACAAGCATATTATACTCAATAAGTAAGAGACCTCAAAACAAGGCCATAACTTGATATTAATTTTGGGGGGATGGGGGGAGGGGGTTGTAAGCCAAAAATGTATGTTTCAACAAAATGTCAACACCGGATTCGGTTGTGGTTTTCAACCCAACGAGTGTCACACATTGATGTCAGTTATTAGTCCACTTGGTATTACGTAAAATGCTTTTTATTTTAGTTTTTAATATATTTGTCCGCATAGCCGAAGTTTTAATTTCCAATAGATTTTATTGTACCTGCAATACAATATCTGACGTATTGAACATTGCATGAATGAGCTAGCGTTAAATTCAAAGGGTGCGCACTACAATGCACGTAAAGTGCTGCTGGATGACTTTCCCTCATAACCGTTTGGATGCCTTTAAAATTTCCACTCATGGACGCAGCGCCATCATATTCATAACCCTGACCGACTATGTATTTATCGTTAATTCCAAGTGCTTGTAATGAATTTATTATTACAGAGGCTGGGTTTTGATCAGTTGTATTGTGAACCGGTACAAACTGTGTACAAAAAGTCTTCACGTAAAACATAACTAATAGCAGTATCAGTTGTCTCTACTGAATCTATATAATATCTAATACAAAGAGTAAATTGCTCTATGCGTGATATAATTTTATCAAGAAATCCGGCTTATACCCCCGAAGCGAATTTATCTGGTACAAATTGTTATTTTGAAGTTTATAACGTAGACCATAGCTGGTCATTCGCATATGCACGTATCAATGTTTATCGATTATTCTAGACTGAAATAGTTATTTTACTACGACATAAAATAACGCGAAAAATTTCGGGGGGTTTGAACCCTCCCCCCCCAAAGGTACGCCCTTGCCTCAAAAATAATGTTACTGTTATGTGCTTTAGTCAGACCTACAGTCTTTGAAAACAATAACATGTAGTTTCTCCCTTCTAATATCAAGTACCTATTGAAGTATCTACATTTTATATTTCAAGGTTTGGAATGACATTGGAACTGTATTTCCTGATTTTACACATCCAAAAGCAACTCAATTCTGGAAAAACCAGATTTTAAATTTTCACCATATTGTAAAATTTGATGGGTTATGGTTGGTGAGTTTGAATATTAAATAAAAATGATTTTTATCTGATGTTCTTTATGTAAAGGATATGAATGAACCGGCTAATTTTGTCAATGGTGATTTAAATGGCTGTTCGTCTTATAAATCTGATCACTGGGAAGTACCTCAATATATTCCTGGTATAGTTGGTGGCCATTTGAACTACAAAACTATTTGCATGTCTGCAAGTCATTTTGCTGGTATTCATTATAATTTGCATAATTTATATGGACTTGTTGAAACTATATCCACTCACGAGTAATAATTTGATTTATTTGTACACTGTATGTAGTTTAGTTGAAAAGTCTATTACTATAACTTTGGTTATACCTATTAGCTATTGCAAAGTTTATACCACAGTTTTTTTGTCAAGTAATCTACAGTTATATTAACCAAAAGCCTAACTCAATAGCTTGTTCAAAAATCAATAACTAATAGAAAAATAACACCAAAAAGTGAAAACCATAAATTATAATAAAATTACTACCTTGAATACACAACAACTATCCGTGTTATGTAAACTTTGAATAGTCTGAGTAAGATTATTAAAACATAAATAAAATATTGTTGTTTGAAAACTTTAAATATATTTTTAGATAAACAATGACAAATTTTTTTCTCATTAATTACCTATGCTAGTATGATAGACTGTGTATACATAACTGTGGCAACTTTTTTTGTTAAATTATTTACCTAACTACATAAAATATACTTAATTATAAATTATACAAGTATGAAGTATTTTATATTATTTTTAACTTTATACTTTTGTTAGTGCATTGTCAGAAATAAGGAATACTAGGCCTTTCGTCATTTCACGATCTTCTTATCCTGGTTTTGGCCATTATGCTGGTCACTGGACTGGAGACATAAACTCTTCATGGGATGATATGAAACAATCCATAACAGGTATTATAGTTTTTTAATCTGTAACTTAATGAACACATTTCTATGCAAATTATGCTGTGACCCCATGTTTTGACAAAGGTCATAATATATCAAAGTTATTTGTCTTATGATGATTGGCAAGAAATAATTATATTTTTACTCATTCAAGGATCAAACATTAGTTATAAAATTTCACACCTAGCACTTACCCATAGGGATGAACTGAAAGGGGCCATGGCCAGTGTGACACCCCCTCCACTAGCAAATATCTTTAACAGTATTAGTTTGCACTTGGCAAATTTGTTCGATATTTCTATATCTAGACGGTGATTCTTAAGACTAAAATGGATTTGTTTTAAGATCGTCCCTGCTTAGCCAGGTTATTTATTTGAGTATAAATGAAAAACTACATTGTTGTTTCTTATTTCAGATATAATAAATTTTTATTCGGCATTCCCTTAGTTGGGGCAGATATATGTGGTTTTCACCACGACACTACCGTTGAGTTGTGTTCAAGGTGGATTCAATTAGGTGCCTTCTATCCATTTTCTAGGAATCATAATGGCCAGTACATGATAGTAATATATTTTACAAACACCCAAAAGTTTTGTAATTAATTTTTATTCTTTTAATATTCTTAGGACCAAGATCCAGCAGCTTTAGGATCAAACGTTTTGTCATCTGCAAGAAAATCATTGATTACTAGATATTATTTATTACCATATTTGTATTCGTTGTTTTGGAAAGCTCATGTTTACGGAGAAACTGTCGTTCGACCTTTGTTTTTTGAGTAATTGAAGATAATAATTTAAAACCATGCAAGCTTCATTGTAATTTAAAATGTTTATATTTTAATAGATATCCATTTGATGATAATACATATGGCATAGACACTCAGTTTCTATGGGGTGCAGCCTTACTAATCTTACCAGTTTTAAAAGAAGTTAGTAAATTATTAATATTTTTTATTAGTAGGTACCTAGTTTAAGTTACAAGTATAAATGTAAAAAAATATATTAAAATAATTACTTTAAGAAAAATCATCATGTGTATGTATATCTCCCAAAAGATATATGGTATGACTTTTACAATAAAACTGTGATATTGAGCAACGGAAATCATTTTGTCATAACAGCACCTGCCGACACTATACCCTTACTGGTACGAGGGGGTTATATTTTACCCACACAAATGGCTGCTTTAACTACAACATTAAGGTACATGATGTGTAACAACTATTTATTTATTTTCTATTTACTTTTTGTATTTGCTAATGCATTTTACTTGTTTCATACTTTTTGAATATGTTACTTAACTTGGTATAGTCGTCAAAATCACTTTGAACTCTTAGTAGCAACTAAACACGACCAAGCAACTGGTTTTTTATTTTTTGATGATGGAAAGTCTTTAGGTATGATTGTGTGAAATTTTACAGACTGAGACTTTATTTTTTTATTATGCCCATAATCTGTTCTTTTGTAGATTCTTGGAAAAATGATTCATATAACAAAGTACAATTTAAGCTTGTGAACTCTACATTTTCCAGTATAGTGGAGATGAATAGTTATATTGATGACAACTTTGTGTTACAAAATATTACCGTGCTTGGTATTAAACAAGGACCGACCAATTCACAAGTTAATGGAATTCCATTCAATGGTTTTTACTTCAATAAAACTGAACAAGTAATTTGAAGTATAATTATTAATTACATATTATTGTATACATACATACATATTAACATATTTATACATGAATTGTATTATTAACTGTACATTACCCATAGACAATCGACTTTAAGTAATCAATAATGTTTTATTTATTGTAGGTTTTATACTTCAAAAAGTTAAACTTAAATCTAAGGATGCCGTTCAATTTAACATGGTAAATTGTGAGCATTAATAATGAACAAATTTACATCTACATAATAATAAAGTTATTTAAAATAAATTTTGAATAACAACCACAAATATGGTTAATCTTACAAGATTAAATAGGTCAGTTCATATTTTTTGGTACTTATAATAATATACATAGTTATCCATGTTTGAATAGAAAATTGCATTAATTAAAAACAATTTGAATGTATATATATTGTATGATAATAATATTAGATTATTACTTAGTTTTTAAAAAACTAATGTTTGTTTCTACATTTATTACAAACTAGGAACCAACTATACAATTATAAACTATGGACCAATAAACACAATGATGAATTTACCCTTCTGATGCCTCAAAATTAAGTAGTATAAAAAAGAGGAGGTTTTGAATTTGTTATATTTTTATAATAAATTTATGTAAGTTTCTACCCATAAAATATATTTGCAATCTAACAATTTTATGCAGAAAATCATTTGATTGAAATTTTGTGGCAAGATAATTGATAGAATTTTTTTTTTTTTTATTGAACAAAAAATTTTATTTACAATTTGTAATTACATGTAGTACAATAAAAATGTTTACTTTCCAACAACTATCATTAACTGTGTTTTTTTTTCATGTTTTAAATTTATTAAAATAATGTTGTGATTAAAACATTTAGACACTTCAAATGTTCAGACCTAAATTCGCAATTTTAATAATAATAATAAATTTCAATATTGAAATACATTTCAAATTGAAAAATATTATCCCAATAACATGCAGACATTCCTTTTTATAAATGAGAAAGAAATTGAGTAACTACCTACTTCACTACCAATTACCCAGCAATAAGTAATACCATTTTTTTATATTATGTAGCACTAAACTTGTAAAATTACACAGTGAAAACTATACTAAAAGTATAGAATAATCAGAGAAACGTAAGTATGTGAACTGTGGTAAATTGAAAATATTCTGTCAATAAAAATCTCTTTATCATTGACTGGTTGAAACTAATTAAAACTTATAAAATGTATACAACATTCACATTAACATCATATAATATTATAATATATTCAAGTCAATGAATAATACTGTATTGCAAATATAGTTATTATTTATAAGAATGTACACCGTACCTATGTATTTTAAATGCTTCTATAATTCTATTATGGTACTAAAACTTATTGATTTTACATTTTAAATTAACTAAAAATATAAATTATTCAAAATAATTACATACATTATTAGACGCTACACAGTAAGTGATTTTAATATCAGGGTTTATATTAATTGATGATAAATGCTATCACATTTTATTTACTTAGAATATATGTATTCAAATCAATGAGTAATGTAATAATTAATTTTTATCAATACAGAACATTCGTTTTCCTTAAAATAAATCACTGTTACAAGCTTGTTATTTCCATCATCAAGTTTTCTAAATTAAATATCTAACTGTCTAAGTGTAAAACAACATTATCAGTTATGTCTGTACAATAAATATTTATTAATTAAATACAGGTATAAAATTAACTTAAATTAAGTATTTAATCACAATCACAATTTCATTTAATTATAGTTAATTACAAGTTCCAAATGAATCTATAAAACCAATGCATGATGTAATATCAAGTTGAAATTCAGTATTAATTTAATTTAAATGTGAAAGTTGATTTAGTTCAACTATATATTTAATATTTTCTGAGTTTTCCTTTAAGTGAAAAAAAATATACATTTTATAATTAGTATTTATAATATTTAACTGAATTATTATAAATATCGATGAAGAATACAATGATTTTTGTTACAAAATTATTGATTAAATTAAATATAAAATTATATTTGACAAAAACAACAATACATAATATTATATATAACTACATAGATACATTTAGTGCATGGTGGTGAAAGGAAATGCAGATATTTTTCATTCAAATTCATAGAAACCCCGCAATGTGTAATGTTATCTTTTGTATAACAATTATTGTTTTATACATTTTTTTGGAGTACAAGTATCTGGTGTAAAATAGTTAATATATAAATTGAATATTATGTAAATTTTTATTTTAATAATAAGTATTATTATAATATTACTACAATAATACACATTGTTAAAAAGTATATATTGATATTAGTCAAATACAATTTTATATTCATTTTGTGGCTTAGATTTTTAGAGCTAGATTAATTTAATAAATATTTAGTTATACATAATATAACTAGTTATACTAACATTTACAATTTTTTTTTTTATAAAACAGTAAGAATTGTAATTAAACTAATAGTTGTCATATTCATAAGAACTTTAAAATGTGTATTATAAAAGAAAGAAACAATATTAGTTTATATAAGAGGTTGCTTACAAAATGTATATTTACATTTTATGGTGTACAAAATAATAAGTTACTGGTAATAAAATATACCAAGTAAATTTAGATTAATAAGAATTAAACACAGTAATATTATATTTTTAACAATTCAAATGAGCTCTAAAAATCAGGAACTTTATTGCAAGCCACAAAACTTATTTACTGAATACAAAATAAATTTAAAAAAAAAATAAACAAATAAAAATAGGAATTGTTAAAAATGATTTTGGTTCTACAATATACTTTTTTGTAGTTTTTAACCAAAAACAGCTTTCATTTAATGATGCATCTCAACAGTCTTATTTTATTATGATTTTTTTTTTTTTTTTTTGAAATAACCACTAAAAATAAATTTTCAAGGCAATAAACAATTTAAAAATATTAGTTAAGAAGATAATATAGATTATAATGTTATAAAATAAATAAATACATAAACAAACAATTAAGTTACTGCATCAAGGGTCATCTAAAAAAAATAAAAATGTAAATATTTATTATAAATAATAATACTTTATCACAAGCCAATATTGAATAATAAATATAGCTGTTATTTTCATTATTTGGAATTATATAATTTCAGTTTCATTTTATTTAATTGATGTTAGTATGTAAAATTTTTAATTTAATACTATTTGAACTTTATTCAAAATTAGTATCAATTTATCATATCAAATAATAATATCATATAATTTTGGTGAATTTTCATTCGTATTTTTTTATATAATTTTTAAAATTGAAATTAGATTTATTCAACTATAAATTAATACTAAAAATTACACAGTAATACAGCTTTATTTTATTTATTAATATGATTATATTACTTCTTAATGTTCATGCTGTTTTTAATTTTAAATAAATGATAAATAACAATGATATATGTACATAATAAATTACTTCATCGGAAAAAAGTAAGTATTCCAAACTAGTAAAAGGCAACTCACATCGAAATATAAACAAAAATTTTATACAGCGATATATAAAGTTATAACTAATTAAAATATAATTATCTTTCTTACATCCTTAATCTGGTGCAGTTCTATAATAGTCTTAACCTCTTTTACAATTTCCAGTATGTCCTAATTAAAATGTTAATATACCTACAAATTAACAATTAATTTATCTAACTTGATGAAACCAATATTAATTATAAATTTCATTCTTTCAATTAACTTATTATGTTGAATAACCAAATACTATTGTTTATAAAGTCTGTATAATTATGTTTTCTCACTCATTAACTACAATATTTACAAACGGCCGACCAGTGTCAATAACTTACATACACGAATAAACAGAATACAATTATACATTATTTTGACATATTAAGGTATAATATATATTTGAATTCATGATACCAACTTGTAAGTTGTAACTAAATAATTATTAATTTAAATTTAAAAAAAAATAACTATATATTATTATTTAGGTAAAATAATTTCACTAGTCATTATTTTCCACATTTAAATATCCACCTCGTGGAATAGCTGAATATTTTGAACTATTTGATACATTGTAGGTAACGGGTTAGCAAATAACCGCGTTCACCAATGATATTTTTCGCATTAGTTAGAATACTGTAAGTATTTGCTTTACTTGACACCATAGGATAATTAGAGGGAGACTATTTTAAGGGCTAAGCCCCCAGACATTTTCTACATTTTTTTAAACCTTATTCAATATTATTATAGTATTTCTTCAGTCCACCTTCAAATCTCAAACACTATTTGTGCAATAGTGGAAATTTGATATACGAACATAAAACAGGTGACAATTATTCTTCAATTTTAATCTGCCATTATCATGTAGGTAAAAAAACTTAGAAACTTAAACATTTAACTGCTACTTAAATATTATAATTTCTACATAAGCTATAAACTTACATTTTCGAATTTTTAAGTTTTATCATATACTATTTCAGCGGTTCCCAACCATTTAAGTTGTGCGGACAACCATCTCAAAAATTTGAGGCCCACTTACCTAATATACAGGTATAAAATATAAACACACACAAATTAGACGATATAAGAAATATAGACATATAAAATCATATAAAAATCTTGATGTTATAAAGTTATGTATTGTTATGCAATTTTAAGTTTGCTGACCCTTGAATTAGACTCAACCAGTATTCGTGACCAAGTATTACATTGCCGCGACCCATGAGTTGGGAACTGATGTACTATATATTGGTGGTAAAAATTGTTTTTCTTGGACAAAAAGTTTAAAATTTAATACAGAACCCTTTTGTAGTTTTTTTTCATGTAGAATTTATAATTATTGAAAATTGTGGTACACATTAAAGACCTACAAGGGCCGGGTCGGGCCTTTGAAATATAATAAAGGGTTGGACCGGGCTTTTTAATTCTTAAAATTTTATTCCGGACCGTGACTGGGCTTTTTTTTGTAAAATTTTTAGGGCCGGGCTGGGCTGGACTTTGAATAATAAATCAAGGGTTGGACCGAGCTTTTTAAGGATTTTTTTTTGACAATAAATAATCACAATTTAAAATAATAAATAATAATGATAAAACCGACGTTGGTACAGATAGATACATATAGAGTAATAGAGTATACTCTATGGATAGATACTAGATAGTAAATACAATCACAATGAATATTATAAAATATTGATCGGCGGGTATAATAAAACTACCGGACCGGGCTCGAGGATAAAACGTATGAACCAGACCGGGCTTTTTACGAGCTTAGCATTATTTTTGGACAGGACCAGGACTTTTTTCACAATATTTTTTGGACCGAGCCGGGCCTGTTTATAAAATTAATGGACCGAACCGGGCCGAAAATTTATGGCTCTTGCAGGTCTATAGTACACATACACAATTTTTTAATAGAATAGTATTTTTTAGATTTTTAAATTGTATAGTTGCAAGTTGATTTTACAAAATTATGTATATAATATACCATATGCTTGGATCTTATTGCACTAGTATATTATGATCTAAGATTCTAAAGCCGGGTTGTATGAACAATTTATTAATTTAATGGTTCAACAAAATTGATTGGGCCACTAAATCATGTTTAAGGGACCATTAGTTCACTATTGATTCGTTAAATGTTTAGTGACTGTTCATGCAACTCGGCATCAGATGATATACCAAAATAATATATAATAATTATATTCTGTGTGTAAGTTGTTGACACTGGTTGGGCGTACCTTCATTTACCGACCATGGTCGGGTGTATAGACACAGAGATTATTTTAAGTAGTGTGATAATTTATCTATAATCTTCATTATTAAATTAAAAACAACTGAATTAAAAGGTATTAAGACAAAAAAATAAAATACTGACACTTGAAAGTATACAAAAACTTTAACATATACTTAAAAATCATACTTTCTCACTCACTGGCTTTTTAAAAAACTTATCTTAGTTTCAATCAATAAATCATGAGAATATTGTTGTATTATAGATTTGATATGATAAAAAGATGGACAGAAAATAATTACAAAAATCAAAAACATTATATTATGCACTTTTGATGGATTGCTTTTAAACAAAATAAAATGAAAATTATGACATTTACCATGAATTTCAGATATTATGCACTAACCTGAATCATCCAATGGGGATTGATTATTTGTCGGATCTATTGCTTCTTTAATTTGATTACTGGCCCCTTTTGGATCTAAGTCAGTTGCTCTATTAAAGTTCATTAATGCCAAGTGTATGTTGCCTAGTTTTTTATGTACCTAAGAAAAATTTAAATTAAAAACTAAAAAAAACAATAGTATTAAACCATACTTTTCCAGTTAAAAAGTAGACTAGAGATTCCTTTGGCACAATTTCTTTCAATTCTTCCAACTCATACAGTGCTTCTGGTAATTTACCGAGTTTAGAGTAAATTTGTGCTCGTTGATATTTACACATTGGATGTTTAGGTTCTAATGTTAAAGCAATATGTAGAGTATGTAACGCTTGGTCAGGTTTGTCCATACTATTTTGTACCTGTTGAAGAAATGTTGCAACATAATAAAAATATTGGAAGTAATATAATTATAATATAAAATATAATAACGATTAAGAAACTTTTGATTTAGATTATAAGAATTGATAATACTTACAACAGCAATATGACACATGATTAAAGCGCTACTATGATTTATTCTAAGAGCTCGCTTATAATGCATTTCAGCTAATTCATACCGTTCCTGTTTTTGATAAATAGCACCAATTCCATACCTAAAATAATGATAAGTCATGTCAGCTTATAATAAAACAGTGTTAATAGGTTCATGGTTTAAATAAGTTAAAATTAATGTAAATATTTTGAAATTCCATTGGGTATAGTGAATAATGTAATATATGTAGTAATAAAAAGCTTCATGCCCATACAAATAATATTTTATGATTTACAATAAAATAACTAGGAAGTTAAATATAATACATATAAATATTCTTATACCAAGATTTGTAATGTCTTGGATCTAATTTGACAGCTTTCTGGAAACAAGTAATAGCTTTTTCCAATTCTTCAGTGACTAAATACTCATTACCTAAAAGTGCATAGGCATATGGAAAATCTGGATTCACCTAAAAGTAAAATAATATAAATGTACAACATTTTTTCAGTCGAAAAAAACAATTCAATATTATAAAATAATATTTACTCACTTGTATAGCTCTTTGAAAATATTTTATTGCAGTTTGGTGTTCTTTTTGCAAGGAAAAGCAATTACCAACAACACACCATGTAGATGAAGAATTTCTATCTAAAGCAGTCATGTGTTGTGCTAGAGCAGACAAAGCAACCTCTTTCTGTTGATGCCATAAAGATGTACTATAAAGTTCCATTAATGTATCCCTATATGGTTCATGCTCTTTGACTTCACTAAAATATCTATGGAAGATAATTTAAATTAATAATAGTAATTTATAAACTATTTATATTTAGTAAATACTTTATTGATTGTAAATAATCAGACTGTTCACAATATGCTTTGCCAATCATTGACAATACAAAACCAGTTTTATACTGCCGTGGCGGTAAACTTTGAAATAGTTGAATTGCCTTTTTACAATTAAATTTTGACAGTTGCAAATAAGCGATTCCAATATCTCTCAGTAATGACAAAAGTCCTTCTATAAAATTAAGTATAAAATTGTTTTATTTAATACTAATAACATCAAAAATAATAAAAATTGAGTTAAATGTTAATCATTACCTGTAGTTTTTTTTTGTAAATTAAGAGCTTGTTGAGCAAGTGTCAATGTTTCTACTTCAACTACTCCACGCTCTTTTGGATGTCTTTCAGTTATATCAGCAAAAACTGACTTTTTGGGTACCAATCCACTTTTTATTTTACGTGTGGCTGATTTTGGGCTAGCAAATTTTTTGTTTGGACTCTTAGTATTTTCCTGAATGAAATATTTTATTTACATTATTATTATTTAAATTTTGAATTTATAGATTTCAATTTGAAAATGAAAGTTACCTTGACCGAACAATTGTTGGTGATTATTCGACTACTGCGTCTTACAACATGTGACATTGGACTTGAAGGCATGGTTATTTGTTGTGTTCCCAAATTGCTAATATTACTTGTATTCCCTGACTGACTAAATACTGGTTTAGAACTCTATTAATTTAACATAAAAAAAAATATTGTAAGTAATGCACCAGCAATAAAATAGATTTTAAAATATTCCAAACTTACTCTTTTTGATATGAATTTCTGATCATTAGTTTCGTTTAATGTAGCTGAAGGAACTAAAACCATTGATTGAGACGAACAAACAGACAAATTATCTGAATTTTCTAGAGGGAATACTCCAAAACTATTTTCAAAATAGCAAACATTAGTTTTATTTAAATAATTAACCCTTATATAGTTTTTAAAAATAAGACTATGGCCAAAATGCATATAGAGTTGTTAGAACTAAATCCACTATTATGTAATTTTGAAGTATAAATAAAACTATAATGGCATAGAATAAATATATGACATTACTATTCAATCAACGGAAATGATAAAATTAACTGCCAAGAGGAAACAATTCCGGATGATTGGAGTTTGAGCTGGTGTGCCATATACATAAAAAATAAAAATGATAAACAAAAGGCAATAATTATAGGGGCAGTACTTTACTGAACACAATAAATACAATATTCACATACTGCATCCTTGATTGGGCTGGGCTGACTAGCAGAAAAACAGTACCATGTTGGAATGATGATTGAATAAGAGCAATTAAGAAAAATACAATTAAGTAGGTACTAGATAGGCAACGCCTAAGATGAGAAGATTGTTTAAAGAGAAATATAAAAGTGGTATACCCAAGGTCTGAGAGAAGCAGACGAAGACAGAAAGAGATTGAGTTTACAGGCCAGGAACCAAAATAAAAATTTCTATTGATAAACAGTCATTATTCGTATTTGAAGAAGTCTTAATATCTCTCTGAGAACGCAAGATAAATTAATATATGATTGTTCAAATATGATAGTATAAACATTTATGATAACTAGAGCTCGGACTTCAATGCATTTGTTTTTTTTTTCTGGAATGCTTGCCATGATGCTTTCTAAGACACAAATATGTTCCGAGTACACACTACGCTGACAACAAATTATGGGGGCATATTTTTTATTTTTCAAGGCTTTTGATGTTAAAGTGCATTTTAAAACTTTTTTAGAGTATTATTTATTTTTTTGGTAATGGTTTGTTATAGTCCTGCCACTCAGGTTTGTCATCTCCCTGTCATCCATAATAATAAATATACTGGAAAAATTTTACAAAGAATAATAATAGTTATAATAACAAATAGTATACAAGTAATAATAATTGATTTTTTGAATATTTTTAATAAAAATGTATAATTGATAATAATAGAAATAATAATAATTATTTTTTTTAAGTGTAGATATATGATAAACATTAATTAAAAATGTTTATGCTTTAGTGATTCCCAAAATTTTAGAATAGTATATTATAAACACCTACGGTAGGTACCTAATAGTACAGTGGGGGTTAAGTCAAGTGTAAGAGGATTAAGTTATATGTAGCATGGAAGTTAAGCCATGTATAAAAGCAGTTCGGCCACTATGTCCTTGTGATGCCACGAGGAAAAAAAATGGGTACCTAATAATAGTAATGGTTCTTTTTTTTTATGTCAAATTATTACATTGTTAACATGATTAATTTATTAAAAAAAGCGGGGAAATAACAAACCTCAGTAGCGGGGCTATAAAATTTTCACTTGTAGAGCTATAACAAACCAGTACTTATTTACTTAGGTCATTTTTTAACTTATTTTTAGTAATATTTAATTAAAAAATATACATTATATAAATACAAATATTGTACTAAAACAACATAACGTAATCTTTTGGTTTATAAATAAAACGATTCACAAATTTATATTGATTTCAAAAGAAATCCGGAGTCTACTGAGGATACTGGGGAGTACTTCTTGAACAAATTTTTAGTTTATAGTTCATTAATTTATTTTTTGATATTTTTAAGGTCATTTAAATCCGAGCCCTAATGATAAGATTAATAAAATCATAAAAAAAAAATGAATTCACAGACTTATTATACTTAGTACACTCTGTGAGACAAGAATTTACCTGAAAACGCATCAGGCATTTGGTTATTTAATTATAATTATGAAACAGGATGAGAACAATACAAATTTAGATATTAATCTTAAAGCTAAAGTAAAGATGTTATGATCTTATTCTAATAAAAAAGAAATTTGTTGTTAATTTACCTTGGTGTCAATGGGCTATAAGCATTTTCATTAATCACTTTTACTTTTCTCCCTATTGGTCGAACAAATATTGCTTTAGCATTATTCATATCCGGTGTAAATGGCTGTATACCACTGGATATTGAACTATTACTACTAGGTACAGACATGTTGACCATTTTTTGAGCTGGTGTGCTACTAGAATTAACAATAAATTATCATAGATTCAGATGTAATATCATAAATATCTTAACATACTGCCACGACTGCTGTAAAATTATTAGGGTGTTTTGGTGATTTTAGTCACAATGTATTATACTATTATTATGCTAGAGCTAAATGGTCACAAAACTTATATATTTTTATACCTGTATAATGACTTAAGAGCTTAACTAATGATTTTAAAAATTGAACGTAGAAGGCAATATAATATAGTATAATGTACAATATAATATATTATTTACATTAGTATGAAGATGTATACCAAATATTTATCAGTTTAACCTTCTATTTTTTTTTTTTGCTATAGAAGTTCAGTTAAAATATAATTATTATATTATGACAAAACTTTACAACATATAATTAGGAAAACTACTCAAAATAATTTTAATGATTAAAAAAATTATCATACTGACTGAATGGAAATTATTTTAATATCAATACACATTTTTTTTAAATGTGTAAAAATATAAAAATGTTACAATAAAGGTACAATTTTTAATGTATGGCATATTATGGTGATAAGTACCGAAAACTTATATTACATAGGCACTGTTAGGCCACCAGCTTGTCGGCGTAATGTGCAAGCAGTCCCGGCAGCTGCAGTACCTACTTATTTTATATTTTTATATTTGTAATAAAATTAATATAAAATATTCTGGTATTTGAATAATCATATTTTTAGACCAATGATTTCCCAAAATAATGCTTGCTGCATTTCAGGAATGAAGCAATAAAATGTTGAGTACACCATTTTCAATTCAGTGATGGCATCCTAAATGTTAAATCATTATAAACTCACCTATTAAATGTATTCACTGATTCATATGAAAGATTATATGTTGATAAAGGTGTTGAATTGACATGAGAATTTGAACCTAGACATTTATTAAAGTTGTCTAAATTGTCCACCTAAAAATAATAAGAAAGCAAACTCAAAATACAATTTATATTATTTAATATTGAATTATTTTACCTTAAATATTTTAGTGGGTTCAGGATCAGGTTTAACACCTCTGTCGCATAAGTCTTGGAATGATTGCCACAAAAAAGGATTTAAATACAGAGCTTTTCGACAGGCCTCAGCAGCTAAATGTGATCTCTCAGAACGCCACCAAATGTGACTTATCAGTTGCAAAGCAAATGGAGCACTGTCACCATAATCAGAAATTATGGTTTCGATAAACGATGAACACGATGAAGATGATATTAAATCACCTACATTACCAGTTAACACAGTTTCCGCTTCTGACAACCTATAAGTTGATTGAAAAAATTAATTAATAACATAATAAAACAAAATATAAGTACCAGTAAATTATTTAGTATATACTAGTAATTGGTTGAACATTCTCTAAAAAATAACTATTATAAATTTTAATCTCAGATGTACAAAAACGTAAAAATAATGTAGAAGTATACATACTTGTGAAGATCAACACAGCAACGGGCTAATAAAAATTTGCATTTTTCTGACACAATTTTTTTTCCACTCAGAATTGTATATGCTTGAGATGGTTTACCCGATCGATAATAACAGGTAGCCAGTAAAAAGATGCTTTCATCTGAATCAACTACAATGTAATTGTTTGAATGTATTATTAAAAATCAATAAAATATTAGTTTTTTATTAATTGTTAAAGATTGCCTATAGTTTTGAGGTGACATAATAAATATTAACCAAGAGATATTTTTTAGGTAATAATAATGATAACATAACATTATTATTAAATTACCTAAAAATGTTTTTGCTTTTAAATTTAATAATTGTAATTACAATTTTTTTTTTATATAACAAATTTATTAATATAGAGCTTAAGAAATTGTAAAAAGTTAAAATATATTATAATATTTCATATTTTTGAAACAATGAACAAAATTCTAAAAGCCTGGTCTTTTTTACCGTGAAGCGTGTGCTCTAGGGTTAAAAAGAATATAAACAAAATACATTTAAATGAAAAAATTAAAAATCATAGATATGATAAAATAAAATGTAAACTTTTAGTATTCTAATTTAACTAACAATGAGAGCACAATCCTTGTCAGTACTACAAATTTTATAAATGAACAATTTAAAATATTAAGATAATTAAATCTCAGTAAATAATGAAGTTTAAACAGTTAGACCAAAAATGTATAAGCCTGAAGATCTGTTAATTTTTAACTTTCTATTCTTATAAAAATATTTAAAAAAACTTACATTCTGCACATAATCGTTCTGCAAGAAATATTGCATCTGAATAAGCATAATGATTTAAACAATGCCAAATCGCAGCCTGTGAAATATTAAATTACATAATGTATTAGTATATTAATAATTTATATAATATAATAGTAAAATGTATTTAAACCATAAGAGGGTAGGTTAAAAACCATGAATTTAAATTTGTTGATAGTAAGTTAGTAAATGTTGACGTTTAAGATACATATTATGAAGTTTAAAAAAAATAATTTTAAGAATAAACGAAAATTAGGTTTTTAAATAAAATAATAAAAATCTAACATAAACATTCCCTAGCATATCAAGCCTATTGGAATAGTTTTATTTTTTTAAATAAGTAATTTAAAGTACAGGTAGCATCCAGTTTTTAATTTACATTAATCATATAAACAACAATTCAATACCTACTTCATAGAATAAAATATTAAACTGTGGATATATAAGTAAACATTTACCAGATTAATATTTTTTGGTTTTTAATCTTAAAAAATAAAAATATTTAATTGTATACCTAGCTAACCTAATAGCTGCCTGTAGTAGGCAGCTATTTATTTAATTTCAGTTTCATAAGGCTGGAAACATAAATCCACATATAATATTATATTTTTGTCTTATTTATTAGTTTACTATTCAACCACTTAAATGTTATTAGAGTTGTTTGAATGAAAACTAATTATTCTCGAACTACTTATCTATTGTACATTATACCTAAAGCAACTTAATATATTTTATGCATTAAAAAAACATAATTCGCTTTTGAGTATACAAAATATGCAAGCTTCATTAATCTGATAATTTTATTTATAAAAAAAAATAAGTATGTTTATTCCATATTTTAAACTTCAAAACCATCAATCATTATTGTTGACATAGGTTTCATTCCCGAGAACTACCTACTTACTTGGATAGGTTCTTGAATAATCATCGTAAACAAGTAAATTAATTTATGTGTAGGTATGTGTATTGTGCACTATAATAATTGTTATTAGTTGAATGTAATTAAAACACAACCACAATTCAATGAGAAATTAAAACTAAAATTAGGAAATTAATATAAAATATATTTTTATTGAGTTGCGACTTTATCTGTAGTGAAAAATGAAAGAAGCTAAATTGATAAGAATAACAATCGTACCAACCTACTTTTGTATCATAGTTTCATTGATTTTCATTTTTCTTTAATAACATTGTTAACTTGAATAACTTAACTACCTACTTAATTAATTAATAATAATTCGAGTACTTATATCATAAATATTATATTTTATTCAAAACGTTTGATATTATTCCTATTACACAATTAAAATTATGTTTTTTTGATTTTAACATTTAAATAGCAAATAATATAATATAGGTATTATATTATAATCGACCGCAAGCCCGCGAGAGAAATGTTGATGAAAACCTTTAACATAAAATTGTATTCATATTTCTAATTTTCGATGACAAAATTAATATCCAAATACAGATAATAACTGCAGTATTTCCAAATTGGCAAATTACAATATTACATATTTTTTTTTATAGGTACCAATAGAAAATACACCAATTAGTATTCAGTAAATAACCTTACCTAGACATTATCATTACCTATATTTATTATTTACAATTTACATCTAAATAGTGGACAGTGGTCTAAAATTAATTAAATTAAAAAGTAATTATCAGTTGGTCAATAAGTCTAATTACTAAATAAATTTAAATTATTTGATTTGATATCTTACATATGTTATTTATACTTACAGTTATAAATTATTACAAATCTGAAATCATTATAATTAATATCTATAATGTTTGACAAACGACAGGTGTGAGTGTATGACGAATTGTGGAATAAAAATCACTAGAAAAATTAATAAATTAATATTTAATTACAAATATATAAGTAATAATAGTTTAGCTTTAATATACTTATAATTTAATGAATAGATATTATACCGGTAGACTTCTCAAAAGTCAGAGGCATAAAAAGTCAACTTTAAAAAAGTCCGTAGTGAAAAATTCCGGTACTTATAATTAGGGAAAAAGAAAAATACGATGTGATGCTCTTACGTTCCAATTAGTATTAATATAAATTGTAACGATATGATTTACCTGACGAAATTAATAAATAGTCTTGTATTGATAGGTACCAAATCGGCTATATCACAACTTTTTCACGACTTTGAACCAAGGCTAGGCATTAACGAGTTAATAAGCTAAAGTTAAGTTATTTTTAACTTATGAACTTAACTTTAACTTAACTCATTCGTAGCTACGTTAACTTAAAATCAACTAGCTTATATTATTTTTCACACGAAGCAGAACTAATAGGAATTGACAATGCAACATGCAATAATTTGTAGACATTTGGATATGTGTCAAATTTAACAACAGAATGGAGTATCTCTCTCTGAGTTAGAGTTTCACAGTTAATTTTTTTGTTTTCCAAAGAATTGTTGGCTACATTAAGTTCACATTTTAGATCAGTTTCTTCAATTTGTAACATAGACTGAAACAAAAATTTTTATGATAAAGAATCAAACACAAAGGAAAAATTGAATTTTGTTTGAACTATTATTACCTTATAATGATTGACAAAACAGGAATCTTTTTCATATTGGAGATCTTAAAATGTGTCAACTGACTTAGCAAATTTTTTATTGTGATATAAGTAAACAAAAATGAATTATTTAAATAAATTGCTTGTTTTCAATTCATATTTAATTTTATTATTTTAGGTGGGCTCGAGAGGCTGAAGGGTGGGCCAAGCCCATCCAAGCCCCCCCTATTTACGTCTATGCAAACATGTATAAATGGAGTGTTATTCGAATATCAATTACCATTTGTACTTGAATATTGTCAAATAATTTATGTATAATAAAAAATAATAGAAATTATTTATTTTTCATTGATTTAAAATGTTATTTTTTTTACTTCATCCAAGTCGGAGGTCCTATAATGTATTCTTATACTATACAGTATAGTCATATGATTATAGTCATAGTGTATACTCTATTCAGAATAAGAATTCCCACTTTCGAGGACGCAACTGAGCCACAACCATAGATATATTATTAATCAGTCTTGTAAAAGATACTTTTAAAAAGTATTCAAGTACAGATACAGATACTTTTTTTCAAAAGTATTTAAA
>WHPZ01565138.1:950-20565 GCA_016617965.1 Macrosiphum rosae
AAGTACCATCTTGGTACAATTTGCTAAAAGATAAGGTACTATATGTTGAAATCAAAGCACTCCTTCTGGTAGAAATTTTGTATACAGGATATAAAAAAAAAAAATAAAAAAAAATAAATAAATAAACACCATTGTAAAACCACTAGCTTCCTTGCTCCGCTTAGAATCTAATAATGGAAAATGAAAATGTCCCTAAACAGTTCAAAATAAATCAAAATATTTTGAAAATGTTATCGTCTATGGAAAATGCAAATATAAACAACCAGCGCTTTTGAAAATAACTGGGAATTTTGACCTCCCCAATGCACCAACGATATTCAGTTCCGAATCGAACAAGATATTGAAGTTGATAATCGAAGCATTATTTCGACTACTTATCGTGTACACAGACACAAAAATAAAAAAAATATAAAATATAAAAACACACATCATTGTAAAATCAATACATTCATCGTTCCACTCAGAATCTAAAATGTATTAGATAGTTAGGTTTAATTTTCAAGCAATTTTACAATGTATTTTCTTTCCTGAAAAGACAACAAGTCGGCGATTTAGTAGATAACACATTTTACATTTAAAGTATTGCATTTTATAGGTACCTAGTAAAATATAAACAATTGTCTCTATAGGCCGTTATATAATATTTTATAATATATAATATATAACAGCCTAAAGAGATATATGGTTAGATTATAACCAATTAACCATAGCTGAATATCCCGGTTTCACCCGTGTACCTACATGTGCAGTTTTTTTTTGTGGCAAATCCTATATAGTATATATAGGTGTATATTGGTTTGATTGTATCTCAGTTTTAGTGTACCTTAATTCATGGACAAATCGGCGTTCATTGTACTACTTGTATGGCAACCGCAAGTCACGGATTGGATTTAGCATTTCAGCATTTATTTATGTATATTTTAATACTTAAGCGTGGTTTATAATACTTACTCTCTATACTTTTCTGACATATCTAAAAACAGTCTCTGAGATATTTGTCTAATTCAATTGAGTAGTTTTTGAGTACCTATAGTCTATGCCCTATGGAAGCTATACACACATACGTTTGGGTGTATGATATAGTTTCTTTATTAGAGGTCATAAGCTCGACCATTTGATGCATGCTTGTACCTGATCTGCCATAATATGGCAATATGCCCGAGTATCCATTTATATACAAAATAACTAAATATTATAGGCTGACCGTCTAGACTGTCTTCGCTCAGAATCGTTTTTCGTATACACTTCATTGAATTCCAATTAAACACATACATTACTGTGACTCTCTATAGACACCTCATGTACAGCAGAGCGTTACCCTCTTACCCCCTTTGAATAATTATATTTAATATATTTTCAATAAAGTTTTTTTTAATAATTATTCCAAAATAAAATATTTTTTCTACATATAAATTTTAAAGTTATTTTTTGCACCTATTTTATAAATTTTAATTTCATTTTTATGCATAAGTATTAAGTACATATTATTTTTGTATTTTAATTACATATACATCCGAATCCTATATGAATACGGTATATGTACCGTCAATATTATAATAGAATAGGTACATTATTAATACCTATGCCTTAGGATTATATTATTGCAATTTTACAAATAATATTTGTGAATTGTGAATAATTGATCCAATTCCGCATAGATAAGGTGATGTGGCCAATTGTCCATACCCTAGCCAACAATCCCCACAACTTGCTGTGTATAAAAGTCGACGACCTGAGTAAACGATCTATATTGTGATTAATGCATTTTTTTTAAAATTCTGAGTGGAGCGCGATGATGAATTTTACAATGATTTACAAAATATGCTCCAATCATCAATTCTAAAGGTGGTTTATGGTGGTAGTGAATAAATTCTAGTTGTTACTTTTGCACGGGATGAAAAGTAGGTATAATAAATTAAGTAGGAATATACCTACCTAATTTTCAACAATATCGGAAAAAACTTAAGTATTTAAGAATTATTCCATTATTACCATTCCGACAAAATTGATTTTATTTATAACCACAGTCAATTCAAAAAATTTGCTCTGCTCTACAGTAGGTTACAAGTGGATCACTGTATAATGGATGGTATTAAATTTGAATTCAATGATATAATATCATTGTATAAGAAAAACGATTCTGAGTGGAGACGGTATGTCAGTCTAGGTATAAGACATATTATATACTTATCTATGATAGGTATTAAAAAAAAATGACCTATAATAAGACTAAATAAGTACCTATAATAAATTCCAAAATCCAAATTAATCATATCACAATATTCATTAGGTACTTATAACGAGTTATACATCAACAACAAACCCTGATACTATCATAGATATATAATAGTGTACGTTAGAAGTTTCAAGTACCCACGAATAATATTATAAAATTACAACAAAATAACTAAAATAAGTATGCTAGGTTTTTTAATATGTAATGAGACTTGTATTAAATTTTTACACTTTTTGGCATAACAGATAACACTTTTTTAATATTTATAGAAAAAAAAAACTAAAAAAAATGAAAACTGTAAATGTCCGTCACATTTTTATGAGCGTTTAAAGTTCATAATTTTACAATATTGGATATTCACTCGATTTCTCATATAGCGATTTCCTGTTGTAATTTAAAAACGAATAACTGTACAAGAAAATTTTGTAGTTAATTCTGTTAACAAAAAATCTAAAAATACATAAACACAGTTTATTTTTATCGTCATTTTAAGTTCAAATTTGGATGAAATTACATAAAAAAAACCTAGAATAACTATTTTAGTTATTTTGCTGTGATTACATAATATTATTCGTGGGTACTTGAAACTTCTAAAGTACACTATTTTATATCTATCATCACTGCTATCATCACGCCGACAAGATACTGATGAGCAATTCATAACCTTGCTCCTAGGTGGCACTATAGATGCTCCTTATATCCTCTCCAACGTAAGTCTTCGAATCCCTTCCTTCTTCTCCAGAAATCACTCCCTCAATCAAATACCAACCCACAACACTTCCTATGGACACAATCATCCATTATATAGAATGTTACGTAAGCTAAATAATGCTAATTTTGATTTTTAAAAATGTATTAGTTATAAATTTGCTGTACTATATACTATACAATATATTACTATATTATGTTTATATTGAGTTTCTGTATTATGTTTGGTGTTACTGTGTGTTATAAACATTTATTACATATAAATATATTAATTTTAAACGTAATCATAAGATTTCCGATCGGCTTATATATATAAATAAATAAATAATTAAATAGTATCATTGTTTGTTGTTAATGCATAACGCGTTATAAGTACCTACCTAATGGATATTGTGATATGATTAATTTGGAATCTATTGTAGAAACCTATTATAGGTCAGTTTTTATTAATACCATGGATAAGTAATAAGTATATATAATATGTCTTATACGTAGACTGACATACCGTCTCCGCTCAGAATCTTTATGTACCTCGTAAAGAAATTTCTATTTTCATTCGCCTTGATCACCCGATATTGACTTTTCTCTGACGGAAACTCAGTGGTATTCTTCATTTCTGGTATGCGCCTTAGACACCATAGTATGATATCACCATTAGCATGATCATCGGCCATCACAGTAGTGAATTTGGAATTCAAATTTATGTTTGCCATAACACACAACAGACACAAGTAACGATGATAATATTACTTTTTACTTGTATTTCGTTTTAATTTTAGTTTTTGTGTTTGTATAGATAGGTACTCGAGATGAAGTTAGGTGACGAATTATCGATTTATACTTAGTATAGTTAGGTACCTACTTAGTCACAAGTTATACTAAACAAAATGTCAACACCACTCAACATAATCATAAATTCATAACTATTTTATTACTTCTGAAGGATTAATGAACGAGAAATATGCTGATGTCAACAGATCTATTTTTAACTATGTCTCAGCTGATCAATTAGACAAAGACGTGTCATTTCGTACTTTTAGTACTTTTTAATTATATATTTTAATTTGTATAATATGAATAATGGTTATATTGAAAATTATGTGGGTGATAAAATTCGACATGACGCACAGCTAGTGGTTGGAAACGTAATCTATAGCTTGCCTAAATTAATATCTCCAAAGAAATTCAATATTTTTAATGCGGTTTTTTTTTCAATTATCTGTATACAGAAGTCAATTTAAAAATAAAATAAACATTTTTTTTTGGAATTTAATTTTTGGAAAATTTTGAATAATTTGTCCATTTATAATTTATTTATTTTTTTGTAAATTTTTTTTTTTGTGTGTGGTTTATCCGGTTTCTAGGACAATCCCGGTCCTGAAATGTCTCACAACCATTTTTTAACCATCTCTATTCATCGCCAAACCATTTTATTAGCTTATTTTTTTATTTAATAAAAAAAGAAATATATATATTCAAATTTTAAATTAAGGAAAATTGTATAAGTTTTCAGCCGGTGTAATACTTAAAAAAACACATTTTCTAATTACAATAATTAATTATCAGTATTATGTCCCTTTACAGCCAGGGAAAAGGTTAATAAGCTCATATAAATAAAGCCTGGATTCAACATTAGTAGGATTTAATGATGGTCGTTTTTTCCCCCAATAATTCAAATAGATCTCGAAATTTCAAATTTATTAGATTACTCTCTCCATTACTAGTCCCTAGAAAAGAATACATTTTAAGCACAGATGCAAATAGACTCAATTTTTTTTTTTGATCCGTGTAGCCCTTTATATTTGAGCTATGATTTGTATGTATTGTCAAATTGTAAAAATGAATACATTTTTAAAACTACCCTTTAAATTAAAAAAAAATATTGAAAAATCGGAAATTTTCAAATTTGAAACAAAAAAAAATATATATACATTTTTAAAACTTCTAAAAATGTACTTACCTTGTTCAATATTATCAATAATGTATATCGAAAGAAAAAAAAATCAAATCTAAGACATAAGTACTTAGTACCACGCGTGACAAGATAAAGTTAACTCAATAATAAGTAATAACATTATACCCTCAATTTTATATATTGTAAAAGCTTATCCGGGAATTCAGCAAGGTTATAAATATCTAAATTTATCATAATCATAATTTTATCACTAATTAATATAGAGTCGATAATGATATATGTCATAATTTTTATATTACATAATCTTAAATTTTAATTTTGGGTCAGCTAGATTATGTTTCCGTCCACTGTGTGACGTTTCAACTTTTACGTATACATTGACTTAATTGAACAAATATCTGAAAAATTACAATATTACAAAAACTACATACTTAAAAATTAAAATTTAACAAAATCGAAAATATCTCATCATGGCTATAAATAGCCTTACTTTCCACCGGTAATATTTTTATTTTTTGTTTAAGGCATTAAAAAACGTATAATGAATCTTCTATCAAATTTTCAAATGATAGTTATGAAAAAAAATAATTAATGAATTTCTGAACGAAAAATAGTTTGAAAATTTTCGGAATTTCGTCTAAATTTAAAATTAATAAAAAATAATTGTGCTCATATGTATCTTTAATAAATTATTATGGATTTACACTTAACTTTTTTATCAAATTACATTAAAATAACCTACCTGGAACTTAGTATTATATTCTCAAGTTTTTTGATCGAACAAAATATTATTATTTATCAACAATAATATTGAAAAAAAAAATAAAAATGTCTGATATCTCAAAATAGCTCAAAATTCTCATATTATCTCTTCGGTGATTATTTAAAGTATCTACGGTCATTACTCATTATTAATTTATGAGTAAAATAAAATCGAGTGAATATAAAATCAATTTTGTGTAAAAATTGTTATTTTCAAGTTTTTTTTTCTTCCCGACGAATTACTGCGAATTTTAAATTTCGACCTCTTTAATGCATCAACTAGATTCTCAACAAAAAGATACTGAACATCTGAAGTTGAAAACTTGAAAATCGAATCACTTTTACTGGGTAGGTACCCCAAAAGTTGACGACAGACAGAAAAAAAACGCACATAATTGTAAGACCCATAATTATAGGTACCTACGATACGCTCAGAATCTGAAAAGACGAATGACATTAAATATTGTAGTAACTTCAAATATCTTCAAGTCTTCTCGACCGGTCTCAATTCGTAATTTACCTTCAGTAGTCACCAGTCAGTGATAACAGATAATAATATTACATTGATGCTGTGATCGGACGAACTCCTACCGATACCACGTTATCGTATACATCGTTATCATAATAATATTGTAAGAGTTGTGTTATCTAAACAGACCGAGTAGATACCACTTGATATTATTGTGTACAATAGTTTGTGGATTATGAATGGCACCGACCGAAATGTTTTTTGTTTCTACAATTCTGCATAACGTCATAACGTTTTAAAGTATTTTAGTCTTCCAATTTTTTTAATTAATACATTATGGGTGTCCAAGGCTTATGGAAATTATTGGAATCTGCTGGAAAACCGATTCCCGTTGAAAAGTTGGAGAATAAAGTGCTGAGTATCGGTATCCTTTTATTAAACAATTACAATTTTAATTGATCATAATATTTATAATATAACGATTAGTCTGTTTTCATACAACAGTTGAAACACCATACAGGTATTGATTTGACTTTAGTAAAACATTTGTACGCCTTTCATGAATAATAATTGTTGGTAAGTTGTACAGTTTGTGTTACCTACCTATGTACTAAATACTTTGAGAATTGGTTGATTTACTTTCAATCAAGTTAACTTAAATTGTCTTATTATTATACACATTAAAATAGTTTAACTTCCAATACAATACCTTATGTATGTTTGATTATTTCCATATGGTATATTTCAAAACCACATATTATCAAGTCTTCGTATACTTTATATTTTGTATAAGCGATAGTAGATACCTACCTAATTGGTGTGCTCTAATTATTGATTCAAATCCGGATCACCTCAATCTATCTTTATGATCTAGAGTTGTCGTAATTTTTCTAAATGCAATTAAAGATTTAACTGTAAAAGATAATATTTTTTAATTTTCTATGTATTATTGTAATTTTCTATGGCTTATACCTAGTTGTCAGCTTATGTGAAGTTAATTTTAGTACTTACATGTACACAGGCGCTATCCAGAATAGATTTATGGGGGGGGGATCAAATAATATCAATAGAAATGATCATTGTTTATAATGTTAATATCATTTTTCTTTGTCTTATTATTATTTTATTTTATTTTATATTATTAAAACAAAATTGTAAATAGGTATTGATCGTAATATGAGACTTTAATAATAAAAAAACTAAAATTGTTCCATCTTAATCCTAAAAAGTATTATTAAAAAAGTACAAAAGTTGCTTTTTAATTCAAATCAGTAGAAGTGTATTAAAAATCAAAATACAAATACGCTCATTTTCTTTTCTTGTTGCATGTTGAACGCTGTCCGTATTCAGTAGAAAAATTATAATGTTATATTATATTATATTCAATATTGTAACAATAGAAATAGTCAATGTAGTACAATGTAGTATGTGCGGTTATGACGATAACGTGAATAGTCTACTCCGTTGTCACAATTAGAAATTATAGAAATATAAATAGAATTTACCCAAAACCAATATCAATTTTACAAAACATTACATCTAATATAGAAAATATGTAATAAGAATAATTTTATGTTAAATAATATAGTATTATTAATATTATATAATATGTAAAGTATACTTATAATATTTTTCCCAAGCCTCTTTTTTTTTTTTAGAGTTTGGAGGGGGGCATTTCTCTCATGTACATAGAATCTACTGGCATACACTGAAGTAGATTTAAAAGTTAAATATTATTTAGCAACTTTTGTTGAGTGGTATCAACTACTTTTTAAAATTAAAAATTGTAATTTTTTCAATGTGACTGATGTAAATAAGTTTAAAAAAACAAAACTAACAATTAACACATAATGAGTTGTTTATTTAACAGTAAGTAATAGCACCTACCGCCTGCGCCTCTGTGACTTTACTATTATTTATTATTGATAAAATACAATTTATAAAAACTGTTGTTAGGTAGTTTGTATTTTTAATATTATATTGACAATTATTTGATTTTGCTTGATGATTTTTTGGTAAAAGAATGTTGTAAATTGTTATAAGATATTAGAATGGGTATTAATAAGCAGAAGATAGATTGTGTCTGAAAATTAACTGTTAAAATTGATTAGAGTGCCATACAAAAATTGTTTTTTCTGCACATCCCCTCGTGATAACCTGCCAAAGTAAAACCAGTCTTTGGCAGAATGTCGCTTGGGGATGCACAAAATCAGCGTGTTCTCTCACTGGACAGAGTATAATTATAATTATCACCTATTAATCTTTATCTATTGATTAAGTCTTCTAATAACTTAGAAAGAATTTTTTTTAAATTATTATTAAATTTTCATTTAAACTCAAATTTTACTTGATTATAATAAAATATTCTCTGAAATTCTTAGAATTTAAAATCTTTTATTTATAGTAATAGGTAGATAATAAATACTATACAAATTATAAATAAACAAATATTTGTTATATCATAATATGAAGCCTGATTAGTTATTATTTAAGACTAAGTTACCTACAAAAAAAAAAATTTGAGAAATTCTTATGATTTAAAAATATTGTTTTATTATATTAAATACTTAATTTAGTTCAGTTAACTCGGGAATTTAAGTATGTGATAGTTAAATAATTTTAATATTAAATAAGTATTAGTTTTTTTTTCAAAACATCGAAGCAAAGTATCTGTTATTCTTGATTTATAGTTTGTATATATTATATAAATTAACTATCTTTTTTTCAATTTCTTCAAATTGTACCTCATTTTTAGAAGTTTAAATTGCCTAGTTGACAACAGTATTGATAAGTTTATGACTTAAAATATAATTATTATAGTCTTGTTATGAGTTTTATATCATCCAATATTAGTAATATATACAATTTTGTGATTAGAGTAAAAAATCTACCCAATTAATTTTAAAATTATTAAAAAATAATCAATTATTTAGGTATTCATTATTATGATTTTGTTGAAATGTATAACAAAAAGACCAACAATAAATTGTTATAGGCACATGACTTAATAATAAAATATTTATTTGTACCTACTAATAAGTTTATTATAAAATGTTCATAGGAATATTATGCATTTTAGATAGATTAAAAAAAATGAATTGGTTCTCTATTTTGCAATTTTCATCTGAAGTCTTAATATAAAATATTATTATTTCTGTTTATTTATTATGAACTACTATTAATTTTTAAAATGAACTATTCTGTTACAATTTTACACAATGCAGTTATTTTATAATTTAATACACTATTACCTATAAATAAATAAATAATAATTTAGATTAAAGTTATTTTCAGGATAGTATAATAATATATCCTTAACATTCTTTGTATTGATTAAAATATAATTAATAGTTTCTTGCTATATATAATTTTAGATGTGAAAACCCTTCTCTTTCAGTTGTTATTGACTTGATATTTAATATGCTCTAAAGTACATTCAAATTTTCATTTTCACATGGTCTTAACAAAGATGTATTGTTGGTTGTAAATAAAGGAATTATACAATTATTATGTGTACAATAAATAATTATGGGAATTCAGAAAAAGATTGTATGTATTCGTGTAACTAAAAAAGAAAAAATGAAACACTTTATCCTTATAACTTTCACAAATTTTCAAATTTAATCATTTTTTTTTGTAACTAATGAGTAATGAGGTATAAAACAATTTAAAATACTTTTTAAAACAAATAGTATGATTTAAATCATTTAATAATCTTTTAATAACAATTTCAAGAAATCTATTTTATTATTATTTAATATTAGTACATTTAAAACATTTTTGAAGTAATTCATTGTAATATTTTTAGTAATTGAAGATTACAGAAAGCATATGTAATTAAAGTTGAAAATATCTGTGTATTATTATTTTACTCAATTATGTAATATATTCTGAATATGTAGATATTTCTATAGTAAAAGAAGAGCAAATATATAAAAGTTAGGTATGATAAAAATATATTTAATTAATTTTAAGAAATTAAATACCTACTTAATTTTCACCCGAATCTATAATTAAATTTTATAATCAAATTTTTGATTGTATTAAGATTTTATAAATATATATATATTATATTAAAATAAATTAGACATTCATTAAAGTAACATGGATTCATACAAATGTAAACTAATTTTTTTTTTCGCTACATTCTTATATAGTGAAAATTATGTTTAATTTTTTTACTCAATTTAAGTGTTATTACAAAAGTTACTATACTATAATATAGATGCGTTTTTGTTTTTCTTCGGTATCTGATTGAAAGCACAACAATGTAGATATAACATGGAAAATAAATAAAAGTTATTGTTTGTTAAATTATTCTATTTTTAAAAATTGTAATTAGTTTATGAAATATATTTATGCTATGTTGAAAAGCAATAAAAATATGGCAATTAAATGAATTTCCTTAATTATATTATCAAACAGATGTTTCAATATGGATGTACCAAATAATTAAAGGTGTTCAAGAAAGTGAACATGGCGCTACAACAAATGGACATTTAATTGTAATGTTTCATAGAATATGTAAATTATTGTTCTATGGTATTAAACCAATATTTGTATTTGATGGCGGTGTACCAGAGCTTAAAAAAATAACTATCGTAAGTGTTTAATTTGAATTTTAATTACCTATGTGTACACATATATTTTATTGATCTTAAAAGATTTTTTGAATGAATTAGGCTATAGAAATTTAATATTTGTGTTGCCACTAGCTAGCATAACAAATTAGTTGTATATTTAAAAATGTTAAAGACAATTTTAAAAATTCTTTTTTTTGGAAGTATTATAATATATTATAACTAATTTTATATTTAAAAATTCAATTATTAAAAATATTTTTGATAGTTTTAATCAAAATAAACATAAAATTTAAAAATTAATTGATCCTAGTTTTCTAAAATAGGTTACGTTGGGTACTATTAACAATTTACTATATCGTTTGATTTTGAATGGCAAATATTACTATGTTCTTCTGTTTATATTATTTATATTCATAGAGTTAAATATAATTAAAAATATTCTATTTAATTTAAATAGTTAAATTATGTTATTGTGATATTATTTTAGAGTATTTGTGATAAAATAACAAAAATGCATCAAGTACTATTATTTTCTCACATTATTTTCGAGTTATTTAACAGTTAGGTATTAAATAAAACTAGAATAGATATCATTGGTTGTTTCTGTTTTTAGTTTTGACAACCACAATCATTTTCGAGAATCCATGGGAAAATTGTTATATGTTAACTTGTTGTTACAGATTCTGTGGGAACAAAAATACATTTTCTTGACTAATAACTGTTTGAAATGCATAGTAATTTATTTTAGCTATAATTAGTCCTTAATTACCATGCATCAGCTTTGGCATTGTTTTCATGAGTGTGCTACTTAAATACAATAATACAATACAATTTGTAAAAAACCATCTGATTAGAATCAAAACTAGTGGAAATGTCAATAATTTTCCCTATTCATACTTGCTTTAATATAATGTATACCAGAAATAAAACTTAAAAAATATTTTTTTTCTATGAATCATAAGTTGTGTACTCATATTTCCAACTGTAGTAATTGTGACAATATTATATATAATTATTCATTATTATATTATATTATATATTTAATTATTTTATAATAATTAAAAGTAACTAAGTATTACATTATTATAATTGTATAGAGTACATACATAGTTTATATATGTATATAAATAATATAATTAATATAAGTAGCTATGTAATATACTGATATTACACAATGTTAGGATTTATTTATTATAGTTTAAAGTAAATATATCTAAGGTATAAAATGTTATTGGTTAATAAAATAAAATAAATTAAATTATACAAAAAAAATATTTTAAAACCAAATAATTTTTACATGTATCCTGGTAAGTAAAAGCTTTATCGATCAGACAAGAGTTATTGATTATATCATGATAATTGGGCATTAATATAATACAGTAAAACTTCTATTTAACAAAATATTTTTTAAAATCAAATGTATTTATTCCTTTTTAACCAATTTCTCTACTAGGCGATTCTTTTATTATGGAACACTCATTATTTCAAAAAGTATAAATGTGGAAAAATCAGAAAACATTTTTTTACATGGTTTCCAGTCGTTCAAAAACAATATTTAAAAAAAATATATTTATATTGTAATACTTTAAAGGTTTTTTTTTCTTTTTTGAAAGACAAAACACAGTTAAAATTTCATATTCCAAAACAGAATATTTTCCAGTGTTCCATTTCATAAAAATCAAATTTAGGACAAGTAGCTTATAAGTTATAATAAAATTTAAACAAATGTTAAAAATAAATTATATTTAAAAATATTATTTTTTAATGACTAAAATACAAATCTTATAATTTTTGAAAGAATGAGTGTCCCAAATGTTCAAAGATAAAATAAACACCCAAAATAATACAATTTTGTATTTTGTATGAGACTGTAATATAGAAGTATCACTGTATATTATGAAAATTGTACATATAATAAAATTGTAGTAATTACCTTATAATATTATTTTCCAGGAGTTATTTTCTCTTTGGAATATTTCTGGTTAATGATACTTTATAATTTATTCATTTATTCATTCTAAATTAATGATTAATGTAACATGTTTTAGTACTTTTGCAATAACCTATTTATGGAATAAATACATTTTAGTTTTACCTTACTTTTTTAGTTAATTACAAATAGATCTGTTATAAATGTATACAACACAAGAGTTTCTTTATTAGTTTAATATTATAATAATATAAAATAGATATTATTTGTGTTATTCTATTTTAAATTTATGTTTTCTTAGTTCAAATGAGCTCTTGTATATTATAATACTTTAAGAAGATGTTCATGCACTATTTGTTTTCTCTCTCCAAACCCCGGAGAATTTGTGTTTTGCAGAATCAATCTTTCGTTATTAGCTTTATGGTTGAAGTAAATTGACTTATATCGAGTTGAATGTAAAGAATATAATTAAATTATATTCAAATTTTGTGTTTATTTGTTAGTTGTTTTACAATATTTAAATTTTTGGCAATATATAAGGATTTTTGAATGATAATAATTTACTTACCCAGTACCCCACCTAATTAGAATTAATTGAGGGGCATTTATATTCCTGGTTCCATTTATTTGAGTTTTTATACTCAAGATGGGCATTTAAAAAAAAAAATATTTTTTACATTTGATATTAATGCATTTATTTTTGAAAATTTGTTACGTATTTCTGTAAGGTATTTGCCAAACATATTATGTGTTCCATTTTTGAATAGAACGCTTTTAATATTTTTCCCTGCCTTGACCATATAAGGGGCTGCATCACTGATAGGTATGAAACGTATATTTGCTTAGATAGCATTGTTTTAGGATATTCAGAAAAAATGCAACTTGCATGAAAATACTCTTCTTACTTACATAAAAATTTAAACATTATGAAGACACAGATAATGTTCCTCACTTTAAGTTTGATAATAGGTCAATCTACTCTAATAATATAACTAACAATGCAAATTTTTTAAATTGCTTATAGGTCACAGAGAGATAATAAATATTGTGGATGACATCTTCTTTAGGTATTTGGTTATTTTCCATTTTTGTTCGGCTATTTTTATAAGGATACCTACTTTTTTAAATATGTGTTTGTAATAGTTATCTTAGTTGTTACTTAAGTAAATAGAATTCATTTGTTTGTAAATATTCATTTTAGGCTCAAAGACAAGCTCAAAAAAACCGTGCCAAAAAATCAACTGGAAAAACCAAAGAAAAATTATTAAAAAACATGTTAGAACAGGCAGCTTTAAAAACTGTTATAAATGCTGGAAATGCATTGACTGAAGATGAAGTGATCTCAAAAACTGTTGACAGTTTGAATAAAGGAGCAGAAATTGATTTGTTTGAGCTGCCAAAATTGCCAGAACCTATGTAAATTGATTTTTATCTATAATTTATTAAATAAATAGAGTAATTTGGTTTTTAAGTGTATAACTATTTATTATTATTTTTAAATTGATATAAAGTTTTTAAATTTTGTTTTATAGTAAAATAGACAAGACTAAAAATAAAATACCTATAAATGAAAAAGATCGGTCATATTCGAATTTGTCAAATGAAAAAAATGAAAATATTCTACTATTAGCAGTAGAAAATCAAAACAATGATTTTTTGTACACAAACATCGCAAAGGACAAGGAAAAAAGTTCTCCTAAGAAATTAAATGTATGTACAATATTATACTCATATTGAAAGTTCTAATCATATATAAAAACAACACCATTGTATACAGTTTTACATACCAAAATTTGATTTCAGGCATTTTCTTCTATGCAAATTGGGGAACTTTTAAATGGGTTTTCAGAAGATCAAAAACGTTTATCAGAAAAAAAAAATCAACAAAAATTAAAGCGTGAAATGACATTTAATGAATTAGAAATGTTTTTGAACAATGACAGTGAAACTATTAAAAACATTGATGAATTCAGTCAAAAAATTAATTCTGATCATGATACTGTTTTTTATTACGAGTCTGGTATGTGACTATAACAGTAGATTATATGAAGGGATTAAATGTAGAATTTTATAAATGTACAAAATATGTCAAATTAAAAACTGGGATAATTAGCTTGAGTTAAAACAAAAACCCTTTTGACCCACTTTTATATCTCCTAAAAAAAAAAAAATAATAAAATAAGTATCTTTCCAATCAATATAGCATTACACAACTGTAGCTATAAACTATAATAATGAAGAAGTAAAATATAAGTATATCAATTTTATTTATTAACCCTATTGCTTGTTGATATTAATATAGATTGGATTGACAATGATTTTTTGTATCTTATACTGTATTAAATATATTTATTCTTGAAATGTTCATGTAGGTATAGGCTTATTACTAAGGTATTTTCAACAATAGAAGTTCTAGTTTTGAGTAAAACCTGATGTTACTTTCATAACCATCTTAAGATGATTGAAAATTCAATAGAATTAATTTTTCACTTTCAGAGAGTTTCTTAGTTAACGGTATCCAATTAATGTTATCTATATAAGGCTGTAAATCAGCAGCGGTATCATCACTGTTCCATTATCCGATAAAAACTGAAAATACTCCAAAATGTGAGGGTTATCCAATATTAACATGGAGAATCTCTTAACTATAAACATTAATCAATGATAAAATATAATTCAAGATACTATATTGTAATATAATTTTTGGTTAATATAGGTATCAACAAATCAGCCAAAAGTAGTAATTCAGAGAATATTGAAATTCCTAAAAAGATAAAAACTTCAAATTTTGAAAAAAGTGTTGAAACTGAATCGAAGAGTACAAGCCAAAAGATTTTTACTACTGATACCATTGGATCACCTACTTTAACAGACGGTCTGCATTTAAATTTTTTATAATGGTGTTTTCATTGCAAAATTAATATTTATATTACAGTGTAGCAAATTTGCATTCAGTAGAAACTATCTTGAGTTGTGAGTTTTATACTTTAATTTAAACCAAGTTATAAGTATTAAAAAATGTTAAATATTCTGATTTGAAATAAAAATAAAGAAAAAACATAAAAACACACATAATATTCTTACTTTGAAATGTAATAATTGTAAATCTACTATAATTTTAAAACTAACAACACAAAATTGATTCTATCTTTGTTATACATTTGTCAGATGGAAATACACATCCACATTTTCTTAAGTGGATATCAGCGACCCTTTGTTTTTTCTCAGCAATAAAGAAAATTTCTGTGTAGCAAAATGTTGATAACAACAAATTTTACTCCGTAATCTCTAAAATTAAAATGAATTTACCACTTATAAAATTTAAAGGTAAGATTACTATCTAATGCTGCAGATCCCAAAGTGTGCACTGTGGCGTCCTGGTTACTTTACAGGAGCGCCTCAGTTGAATTTTATATGGTAAATTTGAAAATCTAACGATGGCGGTGACAGACAATTAAGATTATTTTCGTGTTACCCATTACAATTTTTACTGGTTTTTATTTAATTTTTCTATTTTTATGATTAGTCATGATATGACTTGGGGAAGGGCGCCCCGGGAAAACCTTGGTTCAAATAGCGAGCCAAAAAAGTTAGGGAATCCCTAGGGCATCTCTGAGGTTTTTATTGATATTTTTATTAGTCAAGTTATGACCATTTTTAAGCCACATTTTTTGTACATTTTAAAATTATCATAAAATACTGAAAAATAATAATATTAATTAAACACTATAGAGATGCCCTATATAATATTCTTACCTTTAAATTTTATAAGATGCAAATTTACTATAATTTTAGAAATTATAGAGTAAAATACGGTGTTGTGAATGTAAAATTTGACCTGTTGTACGTTTGTATGACAGAGATAACAAATGGCCGTGTTTGGACCCTCTTAACTTCAAGTTTAATAATTGGTCAATTCACTCTAATATTAAAAGTAATAACACAGGTTTGGTTTTACTAAATGTAAATTTGCTATGTTGAGGGTAGGTCACAGAAAAAAATAGTGCTCTGACATCCTCTTAAGCTAAATTCTTATAATATGTTATAGAAATTGTACACTCGTGGAGTATATGTATATTAATTATTAAATATATTGATTTTATAGACATTGATGAAGATATATTTAAAGCACTAGCTGGTGATGAATCCCTCGAAGAAGATAGATTAGCTTGGCTTATCTTCAATGAAAATAAAATAGCTAGTAAAAGACGATCAAGTAATCCTTTATAAATTAATACTATTAAAAATACAACTACATTTTCAATTCGGAATTAATTGTTGTAGGTGAATTTGAGTCACCAAATATAAAATGTCCTAAACCTGATACAGGTTTTAGTAGCAGTTCCGAAGTATTAACATCAGACATGGAAGAAGATGTAACTATGAAAAATAACAAAGTATCGTCCAAAAAATATTCTTCCAGAAGTATTTTTATTACAGAAGATAATATGTCTAATGAAGATGGAGATAGTTTTAATGAAGAAGATTATCTGTCATGGGTGTCACATAGTAAAGGTACACATAATGTATTTTGATTTATTAATTTATAATTTTAATTTAAGGGCCCCCGTTTCAAGACAAGTTTTATATCAACATTCCCCGTGATTATAAGACAGACTTATTTAATACATTCAGATTCTCACCAAGAAATTACATTAAATAAAACATAATTTAAAATTTAATATTTAAATGGCTACGTCTTCATACTAAAATTATACACTGTGTTAATTATAATTACTAAGCTTAATTTTGTTTGTTTTTAATTTTATTTAATATTAGATGAACCTAGTCAGACAAAATTAGAAAACAAGAATCCAAGTATTAATCATCATGATATTCCGTCTACAAGCAAATCTCCATCATTTCTAGGAAATGAAGATAATGTATCCAATAAAAAAAATAATATTGTGGATCAGCAAAATATTAATGAGTCAATATATTTTATATCAAAATCTATGAAAACACAAGAATTTAACACATTTAGTAATGTTTCATCCTCAATAGAATCCGATAATTCAAACGGCTCTCTTTCTGAAAATTCTGTTAATTTTTCACCTGAAGAAAGTTTATCTGAAGATGATAATATAATATTACAAGGTTTGTTTAAATTTTTATGAAAATACTGTTAACAATAATTAAAACGGATTTATTAAGTTTTACAACTTACAATAATATTTTGTACATATATATTTTTAAGTTAAGCCTAAGCAGGGTCCCACTGAAAAAAAGTCATAATATAATATATGTTAAGGTGAATGTCAGAATTTTTAATGAATATTAAAAATATACCAACAGTGACTGGTGAATATCGATGAGTGTTGATATTCACAATTGAGTTTTAGTGAATGTTAGAATTAGTAACTTTCATTTTCATTATGATAATAATGAATTTATTTAATATTAATTTATTTTTATATTAAATCATGATAATTATCAGTTGGTGCTTATCAATGTTTATCCATATGGAGGTTAGAGAGACACTTGAGAGATTAGCTAGTATAAACTATAAGCTAGTATATACTAGTACCTAACCTGACCTAACGTTAAAAACCTAATGATTAAAATAAAGCAGTCACAAAAAGTAACCAGCTGAAAGAATGCTATGTTCATCTAGATGACCGTTTAGTTTAAGACCGTTTCATATAAATGTATAATCTTTTGAGTTTTTATTAAAGGAGCACAAGACACAATAAATAAGTTTTTTTAATTTGGAAGAATGTTCAATTCTAAAAATAATGGTATAGTTTTATGTTTCCTCGCACATTATTCAATAAGTGAAATGAGAAATTGGAAAAACACGCGTGGCGTCATTGGGCCCGGCTCATTGTAATTGCCTATCCTATACTTGTAAAAGTACCTTGCTTCACTCAACGGTTTACCGACCTAAAAATGTTATTTACATATAAATGTATGGTATTATGTGTTTAAGACGATACAAGTATCAGAATTTCATTATAACTTTTAATTTTTTTAATATTAAAAATCTTTAAAGAGATATTTTTGTGTTGGTATTTTATATTTAAAATACTGCCATGATGCTTTAACAAAATTATCACTTATAAGATTTATTAATATTTAAAAAAATAAACATTATATGTATTGAAATTCTGATACTTTTATCGGGTTAAACACATAAAATCACACATTTATACGTAAACCAAATTTAAAAATAAAATTTTTGAATCGAATAATTGTTGTGTGAGTCAAGAAACTTTTACACATAAGTTAGGTAATTACGATGAGCCGGCTCAATGACATCATACGGCTATTCCACATTTCTTAATATCTCTTAGGGCTATTCTTATGATGTCGGTTAAGTGTCGGTTAGTGCTAACTGGCTGATAACAGATTTTATTGCCAGCAAAATGTTGCCATTTAAGTGTCCGTCAACTTTAACTGGACATTGTAAGAACGGCCCTTAGAGTAATAATTTTTTTTACTTCAGTTTTTCACCAAATCAATTCATATAGCAACAGCTACAATAATTTAACATTTAAAAAAAATTTAAAGAACATTTTTTTTGTGCTCGGTGCTCCTTTAATGTACAATTTCCTTTTTGAGTTTATTCACCTCGTTACGAAATGTCAACATTCACCAAAAATAGAAAGTGCATGTTAATATTCACCAGTGAATGTCTACATCTATAAATAAATTGACATTCACCAGAAATGTTGGTGAATATATCACCCTTACATATATATGTTACGGTGAATGATGTAAAAGTGGTAAATGTCGTCATTCCCCGGTAAATAACGTCATTTACCTAAAAATTGGTAAATGTTGTAAATGTAGACATTCCCCAGTTATTGACGTCAATCCCCAGTTTAATTGGAGAATGATGTTCAATACATTTATGGGAAGAATTGTATCGAATTTTAAAAAATAGTGTTGACTTTTAATAAATAGTTTTGACTTGAATAAATTGTGTCGACTTTTAAAAAATAGTTTTAACTTAAAAAATAGTGTTGACTTGAAAAAAACGACGGTTAAAAATTGTGATTTGAACTTGAGT
>WHPZ01565141.1:0-13259 GCA_016617965.1 Macrosiphum rosae
TTTAGTGTAAAAATTAAATTGAACTGTGCAATTTAAATTATAAATGACGCTTGTGAAAAACGAAAGAAGGGTGGGGCTGAAAAGGTACGAGACAAAATGAAAAAACAGTTGATGGACCCTATTTAAGTGGAACCTTGTTTTAAATTTTTAATCGTTAGCTTTAAAAGTTGAACATTTTATAATTTTTTAACTACCTACCAAATAATTATTAAATGTTGATAACATAATAATAAAACACCATTTGTCCATTTGACATTTTTCTAAAACACAGATTTTCTAAATCATGTCATTATAAAACTTGTTTTTCGAAAACATGCATCCAAATCACGTACTTCTACCACAGAGCCATTTTAATTCCTCATACATCAAAAGTCCAGAAACTCGGATTTCGTAATGATCAAACGAAAATCCAAAATACACGTAACTACGTACTAAGTACGTTAATAAGTAGTGGCTACGACATAATATATACTCTATAATATGTATCTTCTGTACCAACGTCTGTTTTATTATTATTATTTATTATTTTAAATTGTGATTATTTATTGTCGAAGAAAAATCCTTAAAAAGCCCGGTCCAACCCTTGATTTATTATTCGAAGTCCAGCCCGGCTCGCCCCGAAAAATTGTACTAAAAAAACCCAGGTCCGGCCCGGAATAAAATTCCAAGACTTAAAAAGCCCGGTCCAACCCTTTATTTTATTTCAAAGGCCCGGATCTTTACTAGGCAGGTATACGACAAATATACCTACTTTAAAGAAAACGTAATTGTATTTTTTTTTCTTATAAATTATAATTAACAATAAATGAATCATTGAGTTTTTTAAATTAGTGAAATTTTATTTATTTTATGATGTTTTTAATGAGTTTTTCAAACTTTTTAGCTAAGAAACTCATAATTTTTATAACCTACTAATATTAATATTTTGTAAATGATAATTTTTAAAACTAAATTTATCATTATAATGTACTTTAATCTGAGAATCGTATGATCTATGAAATAATTTTATTATTTTAAAAAGTTGATGAAGTTCAATAACGTTAGAAAAGTAAATCTATATCCATTATAGCAAAAAACCTACATGGCCACATGTATGAGCAGCGGCTATACCTATACAATTATTGAATTATATTAATAAAGGTAAAAAAGGTAAAGAAATACAATCGAGTAGGCGTTGTATTGGAAATTGTAGTGTATTTGTAAATCGATACGTCATGTTATACATACAGACCCGTTTACCTACTATAAAAAATATTACATATTATTATTAACTATACTGTATAGACATACTATACATAAGTGGCGCAATTACCGTGGGTGGGTGGTTCGAGTGGTGCATCCAATTACCCCATGACTTTTTCTTTTTAATTGTTGAACCATATTTATGTACCTACGTCCTACTTATTATTTATTGGCACTAATTATGGGTAGCATATTTTATGGAAACAACCAATAAAAACCCAAATCGCCTATATGGTAGCGGTAACTAAGATAATATTACTTCGTAATAAACACTAATCACTTTATTGCAAATCGAATATTGCACAAATATATTGAAATAATGCAGCTTAGCTGGATATTTGGGAATTTTTTTCGGAAACCAATAATAATAGGCACCTAATAGGTATAATTCAACGAGTTAAGCACAATGTTTGAATTAAAATTTGTCGGTCGGGCATGGTTCCAAAGTCATAGGTAACCTTTTTCAGATTGCAACTTTGAGTAGGTACTAGGTATTTTACGTCTACACACGTTATTCCACGAATCTACTGGAAAAAGTACATTTATAACTTTATTTAAATACCTATAGTATAGAATTATTTATTTTCATGTATCCATGTTTTTATATACTTTTTGTATTATGTACTCAACTTACATTATACATTTATACAAATCACAATCGTTGGACTGACAGGTTTTTACGATATAAAGTATAAACTACATTTTTTTCCTTTTTTGGTTGGGGGTCTCAATCTCCCATCACAAACATGACCAAATTTCGCCACTGCTATATACATTATACTATACATTATATACATATACCATTTTGTGTAATAACCTGTAGTATACTGGTATCGGGACAATTAACGATACATTTTAAGCGTTGGAGCACAGAATAGATACTATTATTCGGGGATTGAAACTGTAAATATTTTTTTGTCACGCCTGTACCGAAAGTTTGGTTTTCGACCACGGTTGAAGCTTTCGAAAGCGTCCTTTTTCCGTCCAGCGGGCGGTAAAGTGATAAATCCCCAAAGTGCCGGGCGGAAAAGAGGAAATCCCCAAAAGTGCCGGGCGGAAAAGAAGAAACCCCCAAAAGTGCCGGGCGCGTATCCCCTGCACAACCAGAAACTAAAATGTATACCTACCACGGTTCTTAAAAAACATAAACTTTTGGTTACATCTTAAATGTATAGTATTTGCATGACGCATAAACATTTAATATACTATTGTAGAATAGTCTATAATTGTTGCATAGATCCCTGCATAACCTTTTCTACAAACGCAGGGGCGTGACAAAAAATAGTATGTGTGGCTCACTTCCCGCCCTTGCCACACAATATACTTTTCCGATTTCGGTTTCGGTTATCGGTATTTATTTTTTCTGATTTCGTTTGATGACCAGTTTTTATATTTTTCGATTTCGATTTTGTTTTCGGTTTCGGTATCGATTTAGGTTTTTAAAGGTTTCAGCCGGTATTCAAAATAGGTATCCAATATCTTTCTCAATAAGCACTGCATTGTTATCATACTATTATAGGGCTTGAAACCGAAAATATATTTCCAGATTTCGATTTCGGTATTTATTTTTTTCGATTTCGATTTCAGTTTTGATTACCGGTAGGTATTGGTTTTTTTTCGATTTTATTGTTTTCGGTTTCGGTGGTTGACGGTTTTAACCGGTATTCAAAATCGATATCAAATATCGGTTTCAAGCCTTGCTATTTTTATTATAACGATTCGAGTATTTACACTTACGATGTTTACAAGCGATACGTACCGATCCGTATCGAATTTTTCTTCTTGAAAATCTTGAGTAATTTTTAGTAATTTTTAGTAATTAACTGTTATTTTTATTAATTATTTTTAATGACATGGATCATAATATACTATGGAGCTATGTACCGATATTACGAAGCACATAATATAAGCGACGAGTCGCTCGTTGAGATGATGTGAATATATCTAATGAACTTTTAATACACCGTATCCAATCTAGCTATTTAGGTATTTGTGTATCGATACGTCATATGAGTGGGCACACACCATATATATTATACTACTAGGCTGGACAAGTTAAGTTAATATACACCAATAACAAAAAGTTATAAGTTGAAAGTTAATTTAACTATATAAGTTAACATCAATGGTGGTTTTAGCTATGGGCAGGGTGGTATAAGATTTCGATGTTCAACTAATACAATTGTACGAAACGAATTTCCCATTAATCAATTTTTAATATCGTATTGTAATTTCAAAATGTATAATACACTTGACATTTACACCAAATATTCATATTATAATTTTCCACACAAGGTAAAATTTTACAAACTATTTCGACTCGTTTTGAGCTATTTATATCGATGAAAATATTTTTCTAATTTAGTAAATTAATTTTCGGTTAGAAATTCATAAAAGTTTTTCTTTCCAGAGCTAGCATGAGAAATTTTAATACACGATTCCCCACAAATTGTTCTATTTTTAATACAAAAAAGTTTTTGGTAAGTAAGAGTAATTTATTGTATATAGCCATAAAATATTTTTATTTTTATTAATTTTTTAGGATGACACAACATTTCAAAATTATTTTTCGTATGCAATTATTTGTCATTGAGTTAAAATATAACACATCAATTACAATTACATGCTCAACAACCACTAAACAGCAGAGCGGTACCAACTTGTCCACTTTTTATTATATTTAAAATCTTCGTAATACCTATTATAATCAATATTATTTTATTTTTATTTGTTCCAGTCTAATGATTTTAGACATTTATTTGAGAATTTGAAAACTTCAACTTCTCAACTTTTTTCTAGTAGAAAAAATGCTCTGATCATAAACTTCGATGGAGGTTTTTTTAAGCAAATTGGATCTAGTTGTAACTTTAGGTCAAAATTCTCAGCATTTTTTAAAATGATCGGTAAAATAAACAAAAATTTGTTAAAATTGTTTGGTAGCCTTTGTTAGACCGTGTTTTCGCTTCGATTTTATTTGATTCATTTTCATTATTCAGCCCGTTAGCCCCCCCCCCCTTGCGCACCCCACTGCCGTGGAAACTATAAACATGAATATTTTTTTTGGAGGGGGGGGAAGGGAAGGAATGTTATTCGCAGTTAAGGCCGTCATAATTATACCTAATATAAATGTTCTGTTGCGCATACGAAAATTTAGTCCTAGAACCACCCCTGAGTTAACTCAGTTTAGTTAAAAGTTATTACACACTTTTTGTTAACTTTTTATTAAGTTAAAAAAAAAGTTAATCTGTTTATACAACACTAGCGTACTTAATTTTTCCAACCCAACACTAAATTATAGACTACAGTGCTTATACTTTATAGGTACAGTATTTCCATAAAAGTTAGATTCGAATGATATACATTTTTAATATAAAACAATTCACGGTAAATATTTTTTGATATGCAAACAAAATAGATTGAAAAGGTGAAATTTAATAAAACTAAAAACAAAATAAATTAACATAACTTACTTCTAAAGACGAAAAATTAATTCGTTAAAAAATAAATTTAGTAAGCTAACCGTCAAGTTAATGAAATAAAGCCAAAAGTAACTACCTAGTTAAGTTAAAAACTTAAAATAAAATAAAATTGTTTAACTCTTTACAACTACAACTGTCTTGCAGTATATTATTTCTACTATATTCAGTGTTGGGTAAATACTTTTAATAAGTAATAAAATTACATTACTCGTTACATTTGATATTTTTATTTAAATTACCTTATTAGTTACCGGATATTATTTTTATCAAGTTACTTTCCTTTTAAATTCAAAAAGTAGGGCGTTACAAATAACTTTACTTAAAAAAAAAAAATAATTACAAATTCAGCCCATAACGAATAATAATTAATGACTTAATGTTATCCATGAACAAATTGTACAAGTATGATTTCCTGGGAATTTTAATAATATTGTTTATTATTATTTAGTATAAAAATTTTCGGAATCGTAAATAAATTGTATTGATTTTAAATTTTTTCTTAAATATCCTAGCCCCTAATTTTTATCATACATTGTACATTCATAACTTAACTTTTTTTAATAACGTGAAAAATAACACTTTAATCCGTGGAAATTACTTTTAAAAAGTAATTACGTTACAATTGCAGCGTTGATTTAAATAAAATAAATTGTGAAATTACTACAGCATTATTGCAAAAGTAAAATACTATATATATGTCTATACTATATACGACGTATACATATATTATTTTGTATAATAGTATGTGGTGTACTGGTATCGGGTCAATTAACAATACATTTTAAGCGTTCGAGCACAGAATAGATAGGTACTATTATAATGATTCGAGTGTTTACAAGCACGTTGCTTACAAGCGATACGTACCGATCCGTATCGGCCTCCTACTGCGATACGAGTAGGTAGGTACGTAACTAGGTAAACCCTGTCGATAAGCGCGTATCGAATTTTTCTACATGAAAATCTCGAGTAAATTTTAGTTATAATTAACTGTTATTATTATTATTATTGACTTGGATCTATTGAGTCATTTCCCGATATTATGAAGCACACAATGTCATAATATAAGCTAGTTGAGATGTGCTATAGCACAAATATATATTATACAGTGCCCCCATTTAGGAAGATCCTCATTAAACTTTTAGATTTTGAGCACAGAAAAGAATATTTGTTTTACAATGTGTGCTTTTTTTTTTTAAATATTGTTTAGTAATTGCTTGATCCTCTCTCCGCAAAGATACATTTGAATATATGTCACATAAACCTGGGTTATAATTCATCATATAAGTTGTGTTTTTTAACATATTTAAGTAGTTTGTAGGTACTTCATGAATAAATAAAATAAAATTATATAAAACTATGCAAATTAATATTAAGTAAAACAATTTCAAACAGTATTATAATTTATAATACTATATATATATATAATACTGTTATTAAAATAATTAAAATTATAAAATTTTAATAATTCACAAGTAAACAAATTACTGACCACAAAATATTGCTAAAATATTGGCATCCAGGGCAGTTGTACCCAGCGACTCCCCCTAAATGTGGCCCTGTCTATGGTATTAAAAAAAAATGACCTATAATAGGTACCTATAATAAATTAAAAATTAACCATATCACAATATCCATTAGGTACTTATAACGCGTTATACATCAATAACAAACCGTGATACTATCATAGATAATATATAGAAGTACACTTTAGAAGTTTCAAGTACCCACGAATAATATTATGCAATCACAACAATATAACTAAAATAGTTATTCTAGGTTTTTTAATATGTAATTTCGTCCAAATTTGAACTTAAAATGTCTGTAAAAAATAACTGTGTTGATATGTTTTTTAGATTTTTTGGTTACAGTATGAACTATTTATGAGAACCTTTGTTTTAAATTTGCAATCCTTAGCTAATTTAGAATATTATGCAATCACAACAATATAACTAAAATAGTTATTCTAGGTTTTTTAATATGTAATTTCGTCCAAATTTGAACTTAAATTGACTATAAAAATAAACTGTGCTTGTGTATTTTTTAGATTTTTTAGTAACAGAATTAACTATTTACATGGAGTTTTGTTTTAAATTTTAAATCCTTAGCTATAAAAACTGAACATTTTATAATTTATTAATTACAATGATTGATAATTTTCAAGATTTTGATACATTTTGTCAAAATTCCAACTTTAAATGCTTATAATAAAAATTTGTACCTATATATTTTTAATATTTTTCAATTGCTATTGTACCAATATATCAGGAACATTGTATTACACATTTTGGCCCAACAGATAAAACTTTATTGATATTTATAGAAAAAAAAATTTAAAAAATTGAAAACTGAAAATATGCGTTAACAGCTCAAAAAGAGTCAAAATATTTTTAAAATTGTAAGGTGTATAGGAAATGCTAATATAAACATTCGGTGAAATTTTCAAGTATCTACAGTCCTTCGTTTTTTAATTACAACAAAATTAGAAAATCGTTACATGAGAAATCGAATGAATATCAAATGTTGTAAAGATATGCATTTCAAACGCTCATAAAAATTTAATTTGAGTTTCTTGTAGACATTTTTTTTTTTTTTTTATAAAGGTAGACAAATTTATGAGGAATCTTGAATTACATTTTCATATCTTAGATTTAAAAAGAAAAATTGTTCTGAATTTCTACTAGAAATAATTTATAAATTTTCGTCATTTTTACGTATTTTGTTAAAATTTCAACTTGATGCTCAAAACAAATGCTCATAACAAAAAACTGTGACCTAGGATTTTTAATATTTTTTATCTTTCTTTGAAACAATATATTAAAAGCCTTCTATTAATTTTTTTAGCTTTTTTAATCAACAAATGAAATTTTATTGATACCTATAGAAAAAAAAACTAAAAATGTCCGTAAAGAGCTCAAAATAACTCAAAATATTTGGAAAATTTTATCATGTATAGAAAATAGAAATATAAACAACCCGTGAAATTTCCATGTATATACGTGCATTTGTTTTAGAGTTACAACAAAAACCAAAATCGATTTCGTGTAAAATCGATTTAGCGTAAAAAAACAAAAACAGATTATTCCACGAATCTACTAAAAAAGTACATTTATAAATTTATTAAACAGTACCTATACCTATGTAATTGTTTATTTTCATGTACACATGCATTTTTACATGTACAATACTATACACTATACAGATCACTATTGCTGGGCTGACAGGTTTTTATGATTTAAAGTATAAACCAATTTTTTTTTTTTTTTTTTATGGTGTAGAGCGGTTGGAGCCTAGAGGTACCTAAGTGTTTTAATCTCCTCTCACAAACACGACCGAATTACGCCACAATATAAATATAATTCGAGTATTTACGCGTACGATGTTTACAAGCCATACATATACCGATTTTAGTGTGATACGAGTCGGTACGTAACTATATACCCTGGCGATAGGTTCGTATCGAATTTTTTTTCTTGAAAATATTGAGTCATTTTAAGTTATAATAATATTAACTGTTGTTATTATGAATGACTTGGATCATAAATACTAGGGATGGAGCCATGTCCCTATATTATGAAGCACGGGATACAATCAAAATTGGTCGGTCGGACTTACAGCGTATGGCCTATTGCAGACTGCAACTTTGAGTATTTTACGTCTAAACAGATTATTCCACGAATCTACCAAAAAAGTACGTTTATAACTTTATTAAATAGCACCTAAACCTATGTAATTGTTTATTTTAATTTTTCATGTATGCATACACGTGTAACGTGCCAACTACTTCAGCTCAGTATTGGTAGTATTTTGAATAAAATAACAAGTCGATGGTAATAATGATATTTATTTGTATTTATTTAAAACGTAAAATATAGACCAAGTCCGAAATAATTAACTTATAAAACCGTGGTAAACGAGATGTGACTTAGTATTTTACTTGGTGGCTGCTCGTGCTGCTGGTGCTCGTCTGATGGACACGTCTTGTCCATCGACGTATTTCGTCGGTATTCCTAATAGATCCCTCCCATGGCATTTTTAGTATAAAAATGGTACACGCGCCGCATCCACCCGAGGTCATTTCTGACGTATTTTATGAAATAATATGAATCACGGATTATATATGTCCCCTAAGTCATCTGTTTGTATTTTTTATGGCTTTTTCGTCTTTCCTAGAATATGGATATTGCGCGCGTATATACCTATCACGTGTTCGCGCTGTACCATTAATATTAGTTCTTATTGACGTGGCCGCTCGGATGCTGATATTATTACTATTACCGGGGGTGTTACGTGCTCCCTGCAGCATTCATGTCTATTATTGAATATAATATATATATATATATTATTACTTTTGTTAATATATACGTAGTCACAGCTCGTTACACGTGTACCCTTCTATACATTATACAGATCACAATGGTTGGACTGACAGGTTTGTATATGATTTAAAGTATAAACCAATTTTTTTTTTTTTTTTTTTTGGAGGCGGACAGGTGTCGTAGATAAATGTTTCCCTCACAAATATGACCAAATTAAGACGCTGATATTTAATATATTATGCTATACATATACGTATATACTATTTTATATAGATAATAGTCGGTGGTATATTGGTATCCAAACAATTAACAATACATTTTAAGCGTTCGAGTACAGAATAGATATAGGTACTATTATAACGATTCGAATTTCGAGTATTTACACGCCATACGATATAATATTATACAAGCGATGCGTAGCGATCCGTATCGGACTCCGACTGCTATGCAAGTCGGTACGTAACTGTACTCTGTCGATATAACTACGTATCGAATTTATTTTCTTGAAAATCTTGAGTAATTTTTGGTAATAATTAACTGTTTTTATTATCGTCATTATTAATAACTTTTAGATCACGATATACTATGGTCATAATATACTAGGTACATGTCCCGATATTATGAAGCAAATAATACAAGCGACGATTCGTTGGTATTGAGATGTGCTTGCTATCTATATAGATATTTTAATGCATTTCTCAATTATTCATTGTTGGTTGGCGTTTAAAAAGAAATATATTAAACAAGGCGTGATAGTTTTTCCCGGGAAGTCATTTTTATTGATATAATAAACCGCATCCGGCGATATACCCTTGCGTACAATTGTCCCTTTTAGTAAAACCATTGCGTACACTTGAGTACGATTTCTCTTCCTATATATATAGGCCTTCAAAACATTACGATTGCACACGATATATTTTGTGTATGCATGCATTTATACAATATGTACCCTACTATACAGTATACAGACCACAATGGTTGGGCTGACAGGTTTTCATGATTTAAAGTATAAACCAAATTTTTTTTTTTGGAGGTGGAGAGGCTTTGTAGGCAAATGTTTCAATATCCCCTCACAAATATGACCAAATTACGCAGCTAGCTGCTATATAATATATTATACTATACATATATTATTTCATATAGATAATAGTCAGTGGTGTGTATGGTAGATTGGTATCAGATCGATTAACAATACATTTTAAGCGTTCAAGCACAGAATAGATAGGTACTATTGTAATGATTCGAATTTCGAGTATTTACACGCCGTACGATATAATATTATACAAGCGATGCGTAGCGATCCGTATCGGAGTCCGGCTGCGATGCAAGTCGGTACGTAACTATGCCCTGTCGATACCTACGTATCGAATTTTTTTTCTTGAAAATCTTGAGTAATTTTCAGTAATAATTAATTGTTATTACTATTATTAATGACTATTAGCAAATAATATACGCGACGATTCGCTTGTTGATGTATATGCTATCTGTATAGGTAGGCATTTTAATGCATTTCTCAATTATTCATTGCTGATTTGCATTTAAAATGAAATATATTAAACAAGCTGTATAATAGTTTTTCCCGACTAGTCAGTTTTATTGATATAATACACCGTATCCGGGCGTCATAACCATTGCGAACGATTGTCCCTGCTTTTAGTGTTTTAGTAAAATTATATTGCGTACGATTTCTCTACCGGTTTCTCTAAAAACATTACGATTTCGCACGAAAATGAGTGCAACGCTGGCAACGTTCACTACTAAATTAAATTAAATTTAAAACAATAGTAATATAGGTAGTTTAAAGAAAGCTGGGCAAGTGGATGCGCTCTGCTGTACAGTAGGTTATACAAGTGTGTCGCTGTGATAGATGGTGTGAAATTTGAATTCAATATTATATCATTGTATAAGATAAACGATTCTGAGCAATGTCTATATGATATTACTATAAGTATATATTTGATGATATTGTTTGTGAATAAAGTAATTTACTTATAACCACCTAGTTACGTAGAACGTTATTATAAATTTTCAATCCTTAGCTATATAAAAGTTAAACATTATAGGTATAAGTTTTTATCTAAAAAATGGATTATTAAATTTTAAATTGTTGTTAATTTTGTTAAAATTCAAACTGTATAAATGCTTATTTTTTATTATAATGTTGCTATGTATTTTAATATTTTGCAACTCCTATTGTAACAACATATCAGGAGCCTTGTATTCAATTTTCAAGCTTTTCGACCTAACGAATAAAATATTTTTGATATTTAATGAAAAAAAATTGAAAACTAACAATGTCCGTTAACAGCTGTAAACAAGTCTAAATATGTTGAAAATTGTATTAAGTAGGTACCTATAGAAAAAGCTAATATAAATATTTAGTGACATTTTCATGTATCTACAGTTTTTCGTTATTGAATTACAACAAAATGACAAAATTGTTATATGAGAAATCGAGTAAATATTCAATCTTGTAAAAATTTGATCTTCAAACGTTCATACAAATTTTATTTGATTTGCTTGTAGACATTTTTTTTTTTTTGTAAAGTTATACAAACTTATGAGGAATATTGTATTACATTGTCAAATCTTGGATTTTAAAACAAACATTATTATGAATTTCTAACTCAAAATAATTTGCGAATTTTCGTGATTTTTACCTATTTTGTCAACATTTGAACTTTAAAAACTTACCAAAAAAATTGTAACTTCGGATTCTTAATATTTTTCAATTATCATTGTAACAATATAGTAGGAACCTTGTACATATAAACGCTAATTCAGATAAGCAATAAAGAACACGCTACTACTTGAAATTGTATCTATTTGTATGTAGGTAATATTGATTATTTGTTTTCATAATTTTGTTCATTTTATCCACCATTAACTGCAGCACAGTAATCAATTTTGTAACAAAATTAACGTGTCGCTGCCCGATGGAAATATAGCCCGCACAATTTTTAATTTTAGCTCCAATTATTTATGACGCGGCTCGCATTAGTAGCAAGTACAATGTACAAGCACTATAGCGACCAGTGTTGGGAATAGATAACTAAAAAATTATCTAGATATAAAGACAAATACAACAATACATTTATCTAGATAAATTTCTAGACAAATATCATTTTTTTACACATATTTTTATTGTTTTTTAGTATTTTTGTAATATTAGATCTATATCAATATAATGACTTAATATTTATAATAACGGATGGACCCGTTGAAATACAGCTCTACGAAGTTCATTTCAATTTATTTTTAAAATGGATGGGGAAATAAACGTATATACCTAATTAATTTTAATATGCTCATTATGGCTAGTAGAGATCGATGCCCCCATGCAGGTTCTCGTATTGTCGTAATACCGTCGATGGCAATAATAACAAGAAATATATTCTTTTAATTTTATAAATAATTTATATTATAAAGAATTTTAGTAAAATTGGTTTTATAATTTCGTAGGGACACTATAATATTTATCTAGATAAGCCCATTGTTTATCTGAGCTAAACATTAGATAAATCATGATATAATTATCTAGATACCTACTTTAAAAGATAATTTATTTCAAAAAATCTTATCTAGATAATTCCCAACACTGAATTAGCGACCAGTCTTTATACAATTATTATAGTGTTAGAGGCAGATTTTTAAAACTTATTATTTTTCAAAATCAAAATTAGATATTTCCAAGTTTTTTAATTTTGTAATTTGGGTTGGTATGAATTTTTTTTTATTAATTTGTTTAGTCGTTTCCCGAGGAGTACAAACAATAGATTAGACATACGATAGTTATATTTATGTCAATATACGTATCGGGATATTTATTTAGTTTTGATAACCACTTAAATATTATTTCCCACCTATTATGGACGGGCGGCAATCGGGATAGGTGAAAAGGTAAAAAGTTTACTTTGGGCCGCGATCGGACGACGGCCGTTTATACAGTGTAATATCTCAATAAAGTGACTTATCGGGAAAATCTATCACGCCTTGTTTAATATATTTCTTGTACTCGGATCGTTATAATAATAATAATAATATATATTCTGTGCTCGAACGCTTAAAATGCGAACCGGTAGAGAAATCGTACGCAATATAATTTTACTGAAATACTAAAAGGGACAATCGTTCGCAATGGTTATGACCCCCGGATACGGTGTATTATATCAATAAAACTGACTAGTCGGGAAAAACTATTACAGCTTGTTTAATATATTTC
>WHPZ01565144.1:0-15560 GCA_016617965.1 Macrosiphum rosae
GTACATTGTCATTAAATTTGTAATAAATAAAATAAATTTGTTTTGCATAAAATGTTTAGATGTATTTGTGTGATTACTGATTTGTATTTTGTTAATATATATGGTGAGATACTGTTGGGGTGTGTGAGGGACAAAGCCCCTCACGGGTCTGTTTTCTCCAAAAAAATGTTGGTGCTTAACTGCTTAAGCCCCCCTGATATTTTTAGGTGATTTGCGCCTATGCTACCTACTTAATTATTTTTTTTTTCAAAATATTTGTAACAAACCAATTACACACGCTCCTCGAAAGCTTAATACTTAGATCACTTTTTCTTTAACTATCTATTATACTTTACTTCCTATACAGACGTAATATAATGATGTAATTTAGTAGTGAGTACTGAGTTGCAGGTTTCCAAAGTATCTATCTACCCTCGCCCCTCATGCATAAAATATAATCATTCCAATTTTCAAGTTCATTTTTAAAATTGTACCAGTTGTCCTATTATGCTAGTAAAAGTGTAGTTATTTCCTACTTTTACTGTGTTTTTTATTCTGTTAAATAATGGAAACAGTTATAATAGATTTAAGACGGACAAGCTACGTTACTTAAGGCGCGTCCAGACGTAGCTGGATTTTCGCTTGCGGCCTTTGTCGGCCCCGTGCTGCTCGGCGTGTCCGGACGACTTATAAGTTATAATTCGATTACAATGATTTAAAAATTACAAATTAATAAAAATAAGTACTGATGCCAGTCGACTTTGCTGAAAATACGTCCATACAGGCGTGGTAGGTAGGTATATAGCAGAGCGGCTTTCCTTTTATGTAGGATTTATGACTTTACTAGGCCGATCTGAAATTTTGCAGCGCGGCATCAAGAAATCTGCAGAAAACGAATTTGTGACGTCACATGGCAAAATTTGCTCCTTCTGGAGTTCTGGACTCTTCAACTTTATTCTTCAACTTTGTAATAATGCCTACACTTTTTCCTACTTGACCATAGACGAAAATATAGTTGAAAATCTGAGGATCAAGAAATATAAACTTAACATGTATTAAGTTATAACATAATTTATTATGAAATATTTAGGGGGTCTGGAATAGGCCGTATGAAATGTATAGGTTGATTTGACATTTCATTTAGTAGTTACATTATTTTACTTGGTAAACGGTAGTTATAACAATTTAAGCACAAGGTTATTAATAGTAATTATATATTTTTAAGAACTCTTTAATGGCTACCTAGTACCTACTACCTACCTACCTAACCAACACTTAATGACTTAACCAGACATTGTAAAAACGGCCCTTAGTGTATAGATGTATAAACGTTAAATCGTATAATACATTAGTTGTAGATTCTGAGTGATCGATGAATGTATTGATTTTACAATAATGTGTGTTTATTTTTTTTTTTAATTTTTAAATTTTTCATTTTTGTGTCTGTCACCGCGGTTCAGGGCAGTAAAACTGCTTCGATTTTCTTCAACAATATCTTGTTCGATGGGAAAGTGAATCTAGTTGGTGCATTCGGGAGGTCAAATTTAAAATAGTAATTTAAAATAACATTTTCAAAACAATTTGATTTGTTTAGGAACATTTCCAGTTTCCAATTTTATTAGTCTTGTAGATTCTTAGTGGAACGATAATTGTATTGATTTTACAATGATTTTTGTTTTTTTTTAATTTTTAATTTTTTTTTGTGTCTGTCATCACCTTAGGACACCTTAGGACAGTAAAAGTTCTTGGATTTTCTTTAATAGTTTGTTTTCTAATAGGAAAGTGAATCTAGTTGGTACTTTGGGGTGTCAAAAGTAAAAATTTTCCAGTGGTTTTCAAAAGCGCCGTGAAAAACAAAAGAATCATTAAGGAAAAACAGCAATTTCTACACAAAACCTGTTTCCGAAAAAATCGATTTTGGTTTTTGGTGCAACACTTAAAAAAATGACAATAGATACATGACATTTTGACTGAATGTTTATATTAGCATTTTCTATACACCATAACATTTTCCAAATATTTTGACTTATTTTGAGCTCTTTACGTTTATATAGTTTCCATTTTTTTTAGTTTTTTTTTCTACAAATATCAATTAAATGTTATTTGTTGGATAAAAAAGCTTGACAATTTAATAGAAGGCTCCTAGTATATTGTTTCAAAGGTAGATGAAAAAAATTAAAAATCCATTGCCACAATTTTTTTTTATAAGAATTTTAAGTTCAAATATTGACAAAATACGTAAAATGAGGAAAATTTGCTAACTCTTTTTGAGTTAGATATTCATAAAAATTTTTCCTTTTAAATCTAAGATTTGAAAATGTAATACAAGATTATTCACAAGTTTGTCTATCTTTAACAAAATAAAAAATATCTTCAAGCAAATCAAATTAAATTTTTATGAGCGTTTGAATTTCATATTTTTACAATATTCGATATTCACTCGATTTCTCATGTAGCGATTTTCTTATTTTGTTGTAATTCAAGAACGAATAACTGTAGATACATGAAAATTTCACTGAATGTTTATTTTATCAACTCTTATACTTGATAACATTTTCAAAATATTTTGAATTGTTTTGAGCTGACAATTTCATATTTAAATTTTTTTATTTTTTTTCTATGAATATCCATAAAGTTTTATCTGTTGGGCCAAAAAGTGTAAAATTTTAACACGAGGCTCCTGATATATTGTTACAATAGCAGTTGAAAAATATTAAAAATACATAGGCACAATTTTTTTTATAAGCATTTAAAAAATCAGATTTTGACAAAATTTATCAAATTTAAAATTAAATAATTATTTTGTACCTAGTTAACAATTTATAAAATGTTCAACTTTTATACCTAAGGATTGAAAATTTAAAACAAGGGTCCACGTAAATAGGTAAATATATAAATTACTTCATTCACAATAATATCATCAAATCAGTGGCGCCGAACCCTATATTGAGGTCGGGACATCTTTTGAAAATTTAGCATGAGGCCGTTTTCAGAAACAAACAAAACCGTCTCTAATCCGTCTTAGTTGGTGGGGATTACAAAAAACTGTGATTTAAATTTTCTTTCAAAACTGAACATCAATAATTTTTAGGTAAAAACTAATACCTCCTCGGTCCTCCACCCTTTCATGTACGCCATTGGGGCTGTTTCAAATATTTTTTGCTCGACTAAATTTTTAGGAGTTCGGCGCCACTGCATCAAATATACTTAGTGTCTTAGTAACATCATAGGCTGACTAACCGTTTTCCCTCAGAATCGTTTTTCTTATACAATATTATATCATTGAATTTAAATTTAATACCCTTCATTACACAGTGACCCACTATTGTAATCTACTGTACAGCAAAGAGACTTTTTTTTTAAAATCTGATCATTTCAGATTTCTCATGTAATTTATTATGATGTTGGAATAAATATTTACATATTGTATTATAATAAATATTTATATCTTATAAGTTACAACTCATGAACTGCTACTGCTGATAATAATTGAATTTATAATAGGTACTGTATTTGGGCACCTATTCTACTTATTGCTTACAAACTATAATTAAAATCATATTAATTATATACTAAAGACAAATTAAGATAATGAGTACCTATTTATTTAGTGTACCTATGAGAATACTATTTCTTATAATGATGAATTAGTTACAATTTACTATTAAGTATACTTAGGTACCTACAACTGTTTCAGTTTATAACACAAAATCTTATCTTGATTTTAGTTGATTAAAAATAATACCTATATGGCTATACCTCCCATTATACTTCTTTTTTTATTATTTAAATATTGTACCTACGGATATGATTTTGTTGCTGTTCGATTATAAGAATGAGTGCCTATAATAGTAGAGAAGCTGTACCTACCCAAATAAAAATATGAAAAAATATTTTCGATTTCATTCAAATGTTTTATAGCCCTATAAAGTAAATACAACTGACAATTAACCTTAAAAGAAATTTTTTTGGCCACATACTGCATAAATAATTATTGATGTTTCATAGTTATTTGAAGAGAAAAATAAAAAGGTCAAGGCATATTCAATATGTTATTGTAATTAACGATAAGAGAAAAATGAAAGAACACATTTACTTATGTAATAAAATTAAAAATATATTGTAACGTTTAATTAAGATGTTATCATATGAAAATTTCAGTTTTATATTTAAAAGAATTATATTTTATGTATGTAAATTACCAATTTATTGACTAGAAGAATAATAGAAATTATTTTGATTATTGATAAGATATATATAACTTCTAACCAATAAGCTTGTTTGTTGTACGCTAATTACTTAATTACATTAAATTTTTGTGAAGGTTCTGTGTTTTTTTATACATACAATTACACAAATAAATGTTTATAAATATAATATGACTAAGTAAAATTATTAGTAGTAATAAGGTAATAGCTAATAATATTTACTGACATTTGATTTGATTTTCTTGTACATTTGAAAAAGAAAGCCTAACCTCTAAAGACAAATAATGAAAACGCTTTAATAGTTTTTCTTTTATAAGTTATATTATATTCAAACAAATTGCATAACGATATTAGATAACTGTTCATAAAGAGGATGATAATATTGATAATGTACAAATATAATTTATTGTATTTCAAATGGAAAATTTTTTACGGTTAATAAAATATCCAAGCAAAAGTTATTCAGTCATTTAAACAAGATAGTACAGAGTATAAAATATAAAACTAACTAGATAATTTAGAGATAAGAATGAAAATTTTTCATTAAAAAATAAACTATTAGTAATTACATTTAAAAATAAAGTGTATTTGACACACAATACATTAAAATAGGAATGAAAATATATAGATGTTGATACTTTTTATTTAGTTAACAAATATGTATTACTTAAAGTGAGTATTTTTTCTGATGTAATTGTATTTTTTATTAATATAACGTAAAATAAATGTGCCTGTATAAGACGAGAAAAAATTATACATCATGAACAAATAATGTATTAAGCTACAAATAGTTAAAACATGAATTATTTTTAATGTTTTAATAAAAATAAAAATGCTTTATTCAAAATATACTACATTTTTATTCATTTACAATTATATATGAAAAAAAAATTGATTATTGATTTAATCAAAATAGCAATATATGCAAATAATTTTGTACAGTAAATGAAATAACTTATTCTGAATTTATCACGTAGGTACATATAAACATTAAATTTTACCTAATTGATAAAATTTCATTATTATTAACCTAACCAGTCAATGTATGTAATATTCATTTAAGGCTAATTAATATTTACTAAGACTATTCACTTTCAGTCAATTTATTTTCATCCTGTACTTGAGGTTCTTCAACAGTTGTATTAGGTTCCGTTGTCTGGATGTCTTCATTTTCTTTAACACTTTCTTGTGGTATAACGTCAGGGATAATGTCATTTTCTGTCTTCTCTAGTTCTACCTCCATATCTATAGAAATTGGGTCTACAGCAGGTACATCAATAGTAGATTCACCAACTTGTTTGTCATTTTGAATTTCTGTAGGATTTGTACATTCTTCTTGTACATTATCACTGATTACTTCAGATTCCATACTTTTGGATACATCTTCAACTTGTACATCCATACTTTCAAGATTTTCGTCTGATTTTTCCAACACAACTGCAGTTTGTGATACGTCTATATCTAATTCTACTTTGTTATCAGAATCAGGAGCTTGATGAATAATTGAGCCTTCAACTCGATCAGCATCTGCCGGTGTTAATTCCAAATGATCCAATTCCTTACTTTCTACAATTGGCTCTTCAGTTTTTGGTTTGACAATTTCAAGCTCTATATCTTGGGATAAATCTTTAAGCTCATCAACAGGATCACTTACAATTTGTTCTTTAACTTCAACAGGTTGAATTTCACTGACTTCAGAGTTTAACTCTTTTGGTTGGTCAACTATAGATTTATCAGCGGAAACATTTAGTGGGACATCAACATCAACTGGTTCGACATCTATATCGACTGGTTCCACAACTTCTGTAGTAGAGTCTGTAATTTGTGTCTGAAGTGGTGTATCTTGGGTGATTAATACTGGAGTATCTTGTTTGGGTTCTTCAGGAGTAATATTAGATTCAACTTTGTCTGTAACTTGTGCGACAAGATGATCTTTTTGTTCTGTCTTTGATTCATCCAGTTTTGTTTCAGGAGTTTTCATTGATTCTAGTTCGTTCAGAAGACTTTCGACTGTATCATTACCATTTAGGACACTTGCGTCTGTAATAACATTATTTTTATCTACCAATTCCATACTGATATCGGACTCTTTCCCATTTTCCCATCGGTCTGGGACGCCATTGACAATGGGCTCTTCTCGCTTGGGTCTCAACTCGCAAGTACTGACAACCAATATGTTTTTTTCTACGGCACGCATAAATTTGTCCACACGGTTGTATTCTTTTCTTGGGCAAGACAACAACTCGCAAAGCCTTTGTATGGTGAACGGGGGCCCATTGAAAGTGTCGAAACGTTCCAACAACATGGTCTTCATGGCCTCGTAGTTGAACGGGTCGACATTTGGGTATGGCGGTATGTCAGACAACGCAGACTGTTCCGAAAATTCGGCAATAACGTTCATTATCTTCTCACGGATGAACGGCTTGACCAGCGTCCACTGGAACAGTGTGTTTCCGGTCTTTGCTACATACCTTAGGTACTCTTCCAGTTCCACGGGAACCTGTTGCTTGTACATCTGGTACATCTCCAGCATTTGCATGACCAGTTCCGCGTTTTCGATCATTGCGGACGCTGGATGGTAGTAACATTAAGTGTACGGTACCAACCTGTGCGTGTCCGTCGTCCTGCGATTTCCTTCCGCTTCACCAAGGTCCGAACGTTCGTTGACGGGTCACACGAGAAAAACACAACGCGAACGGTATGCAATAATAATAATAATAATAACGTATTAATGTATAATATTATTATTATTATTATTGCGGTTGTAAATTTCGTAATATTAAAAGAACCGTAAACAACAAGTCAGCCGCCGTTGAACGCTACTGTAGAAATGCTCGGAAGTCGAACGAAAACAGATAAGGAAACTGCACAACTACTGAACTACAACAACTGGCTTAGAGCGCACGCGCCCGCGTCATGGAACAGTGCCGAGTGTCAACACAACGCCGGCGAACTATGCTTTCTCGATAAAGGAACAAACGAATATGTAATAAAAATAGCTGTAACTGTAGGCCATAAGCTCCAATAACTGCGGAGTCGGAGACCAGAATATTGGCAGAGTGCTCACTTCACAGTCTACTTCAAAGTTTATATTAAAATATTATTATTATTTTTTTTTTTAAAGTCCCTATTTGACTATTTTGACTAAGCGCAGGGTGATAAATCTCGACCAATGGCTTGAATTTTTATTCTTATTAAAACAATTTTGTTTTACATGGCTACATCATATTCATAATATGACACTGTAGGACATTATTTACACTTTTATGTTTAACGATCTATTTTAACTCCAAGATTTTGCAAAACATGCTTGAATTTAATATTTATGATCATTGACGAAGAAATATTAAAGAGATAAAATAATAATAGTTATATCTAAATCAAATTACGCCATGAATAGTATTGACGTATTTTATATAAAAAAAAAAAAAATAATAATAATACCAACACATATTTGGGCTTCTTCCGCCTCAAACAATTTATAAACCAGGTATTCAATACTCCCTCGTGTCCACATCTCGGCATCACGCCACTGTCCTATGTAAACAATTCAAATTATATAGACCTATAGGCTATAAACTTAAACTTTAAAGAATTAACGGACTTTTCGAATGCGAATTATGATCTATTATTTAAGAGATCAATTTAAACTCAAGACCAATTTATTAAAAACAAACTTAATTATATATCATATACCTATTCCTATTGATATATATTACGTGTAGGTAATAGCCAATAGGTATATACTGTAGGACGTAGGTTGATTATACAATTTATAAATTATAAGGTATACTCGTATACATAATACATAATATTAAAATAGATTTATCATATATGTGTTACGGGCAATGTAGAATACTGGGCAATGTGAACCACCATTTTTATTAACAAACTAATATTATTTTTTATTTTCATTATAAATTATAATTTTACTATTACCTATTGGCTAGTTATAATAATTAATTATAGTATTTTTTTTTTACAATTTGTAATATTTTTTTAAAACCCAATGATTATTAATTTTATTATCATATTACGAATATTTTAAACCAATAATAATAATAATAAAAAATAATTGTTATATAATATTGATAGAATGAAAAAAATATAACTAATATTAGCATTGTTATTTTTGTAATAAATTAAATTCAATGCAATTTTACAATATAATTTATAATAAAAAAAAACCATAATATTTGTTAATTTTTTTTGTTATTCCATCAAAATATTCGTAATATAATATATGAATACAATTAATAAACATTGTTTAGCTTCATAGTTTATTGTAAAATTGCATTGAATTTAATTTATTATAAAAATAACATAATGATAATATTAGTTAATTTTAGATTCTGTGCGAAGCGAGGATCTAGTGGTTTTACAATTGTGTTAATTTATTTATTGTTTTATCCTGTATAAACATTTTTTACCAGGAGTTCTTCGATTTCAACATATAGTATCTTATCTTTTAGAAAATTGGATCAAGATGGTACTTTAGAGAGGTCGTTTTTCGATTTTCTCAATAGTTATTTAATCCCACGGGAAAAACGACAAATTACAAAAAACCTCAAACAATGGGATTTTAATAATTTCTAACGCTTTGTTTATCATACATATCCCTCAACCAAAACCCATTCTTAATAGTAAAACTATGGGTAGTTTTATAAAGCACTAAAACAATACTTATTTTGTAATATTATTAAGTACCTAGGAACGTGTTATATAACTTTATGTAATTCATAAATAACTACCTATTTGAATACCTACCTAGTATACATACTTCTTATATAATTATAATTAAAATGTAATATTTCATATTCTTTTTTTAAAGGTCTCACCAACTGAATTAGAAAATTTGATTTCCGAATTGAAGGGTGTCGCTGATGTGGCTGTAGTTGGTATACCAGATGTGCTGTCTGGAGAAATACCAAGAGCTTTTGTTGTTAAGCGACCAGGTATGGACATAGATGAAAAAACTATATTGAGCCATGTTGAAAAGAATGTAGTAGCATACAAAAAATTGGCTGGAGGTGTGAAGTTCTTGGACATGATTCCACGCAATCCGTCCGGCAAAGTATTGAGAAATGAACTTAAAGTGTTTGGCAACAATCCAAGCGAACAACCACAGAACTGAATTTAAATGATAAAAATATAATTGTTTTAAATATAATTGAATATTTATTTATTTATTACCGGTGTTTGCGTATATAATATTTTATATAAGCGGGAACTGATATATAATACATATATATTAGACCAAATCGGCGAATCAGTGTATAATTTTGATAGTTAATAATATAAAACACGTTCAAAATTATCTAAGAACCAAGTATTTATGTCTAAATAATTATGTTATTAACTCTTGTAATTATCTGACTAGGCTATAAGCTGTTAGTCTTTACGATTACCTTATAAAATAAAATACAATTAGTTGATTTTATATGTATGTATATTATACATTATTTTAGTAATTGTTCTGGAAAATTTTTTTTCTCTTGAAATATTGTAATTATTACCTCTGATGATTATTAAATATTGATTGTTAAACTGTACTTGTATGTAATAAAAAAAAAAATGTATAATTAATGGTGTTATTAAAAGAAGAAAAAGATTTATTGTATAAAGATGATAATGCGGTGTCTTGTTATTGCTATATACCTATATCTTATTTGATTAATATAAGAATCCATTTATTCTAGCTTCAATAAAATGTGTATCTAGCTCAGTAAATACTTCAAAAATAATATATTTCTAAAAATAAAAAATCGGAAAAGTAAGAAAAAATGTTATTTTTAAATATTCATAACAGAGGCTCTATATGACTATTTTGGAAGTCTGTGGCATCAAATTAGTAATTAGTAAATGTTAAAAAAGTGAACTTATTAGTTAATAATTAAAATTTATGTAAGTTATTTTCAATTATCATTACTATAGTCTATAATAAAATAATGAAAATACAATGATACACATACTTGATTTTAAAGTTTGAATGTTTGTTAAGATATAATAAAATAAGGTCATCAAATGGTTTGATTTCCCCTAACAATGTAAAATTTAAAAAGCAATTAACAATGTGTACATTTAGTGTTAATACTTAATAGTCTAAAATTAACAGTCCAGAATCACTATCCCGTGTCACCTCCGGCTACACACGATCATCTGTTCCATTTCATATAGTTTTCTCTTCCTCAAACTATTATCTTAACTCACCGATCATTCGTCTTATGCGCATTGCAAACACTGACCATTCATTCTCACTGTAAAATTGAGCCTCGTTTCCATAAAGCAAATTATTATTATTGTTATTATTATATTCATGTATTAAAAGGTTCGTCCCGTGTAAATAAAAAAAAAATTGTATCTGTTATAATTTAAAATTCAACAACATAATATTTTAAGTTTTATGATTTCACTATATTTAATAACTAAATGTATATGTACACATTTTGCATAAAAGAAAATAATTTGAGTTAATCACAAAATTAACTAACTTAATGTACATTTTAATTATAACATTTATTTAAACAAATACTTAGTTTATCTCAAACAATTAAACACAACAGTAATACATAAAATATGAACCACAAATATCTTTTAATTTAAAAATAATAAAATCAGTCTTGGGAATGTTGCCATATAATTTTTTTACCCATCAGTAAGTTATAAATTTTTCTTGTTTTGTTAACATCAATTTTTACCAAACTTCTAGCAGTTTTTAAAATTATACCTTTTGATTTCTCACACTCGTTTATAAGTAACTCTTTAAATTTCAAATATGATTCAGGTAACATTTTAATCAGTGCACAAAGTTCCCTTTCATCATCATCAAGTTTTTGGAAACCTGGTAGATTACAAACATTCATACGAGGCTTTGAGTTTTCAATAATTCTTGATGTAGATGATCCCAATGGCCTTATTTTTAAATATTCTTCTCTTTTGGCACTTAATTCTTTATAAATATTTATTTGAGCCATTTTGGTTAAACCGTTTTTACGAAAAACAATAAGCTTATGAATTTTAGCTAACAATTCATGTTCTTGTTTAAGATTGGTAATAAGTAAATCAAAAGCCAGTGGTTTTATTAGGTGTAAATAACGAATTAATCTTCGCATCATTTCAGGACCCAATATCATCTGAAATTAAGTAAGATTTCATAAAAAAAACTTCAACAAAAATGATAAATTATTGTCGATACCTCCATAGACTTAATCCATAACTGGTGTTTATTAAACGCAATAAGTCCATAATCTTTAACAATTTGTCTTCTTCTACATCGTTCCTGCAGCCTCTCCTTAAAAATGTCAAAAATGGTTGTATTCAGCCGTTTGTAAGATACATTTGATTCTAAAATGGATTTTGATTCTTGATCAATCCATGTTGGTTCATCTAATAATTGTAAAATGCATTCAGCTTGGTTATCATATTCTTCTTCAAAAGATCCCCGTGCTGGTTGATAGCCAGCTAAACGAATAGCTAATTCATATTGATGGTGGGATTCTATAAAATAAAAATTTAAATGGTTTTATACCAATCAATGATGACAAAATTAGTACTTGGATTTAATATAAAAAGTAGTGAAAGGACAAAAACTATAAATTAAGGTTCAATTTGCATGTGTCAAATAATAATACTTACTGGTTTAAAAATAAATAAATACCTTCTAAATCCAATGTATCACCAATAGTGTTTGTCATATTTTTATTCATGTTGTCAAATCTATCAAATCTAAATGCATTTTTGTTCACACATTCTAGACCTTTGATTTTTGGATAAAGTACATAATTATCAAAGTAATGACATTCACATTCTTTTGGTGATCTACCTAGTTTCCTAGCAACTTTGTCCCATGACATGGTATCCATGTATGTGTCGAGTAATGTGATTTCTTCATGAGCTGCCCACAAGTGGTCGCCAATGTTAATGGCGTTACACAGAACTTGATACGGATCTGTGTTCTTATGAACATTATCTCCGGTACCAGCTGCAAAACATTGAAGGCAAAGACTAACGCCTAACTCAATACAGGCAGTGGTCGCGCACTTAATGAACGTATGCTCGAGCCAAAGGTCTGTAAAACAAAACCTGCAACACAATTTCACTTTTTTCGAGAACATCTTACAGTGGCCGTGATACGATTGATATCAATTATGGCATCGGTATGGACAATTCATAGAAATGTAAAACATGAACGTTATAGCGTGGCATGCATTTTCGACAGAATTGATGGAGTGACTATAACATTAAATTTCAATAATATTAAATCACAAAAAAAGCAAAAACGATAATATTGTAATATCAATATACAGAACTGTTTGAAAATAAATTGTGCGGTAGATAATGTGTTGATGATACTAGATAACGTTAATAATGATAACATTGTGTGTTAAGGATTTAACCTCAAAAACTTGATATTCGTCGAATCGATTCATACTTCAGCAGGTAAATTGTTTATGCGGGCTCGTGGATTTTTACCGCGCTTTTCTGAAATCTCAGTGGATTATGAAAATTAAAATTTTACCATGATTTTTTTTTTTTTTTAATTTTTCTTTCGCTTGAACTTTCAAGTCAAACATCATTAAATCGTACAATTTGAGTTGGTTCAATTTTGAAACCAACGATGAAACAATTCGAGGTTTCCATGTTTTGTGACATGAAAACGGTAGGTACTTCTGGAAAGAAACATTAATATTTAAGCATCCCGCATATGGCTGTTTGGCATTCAAGTGATTGAGAGAAATACATCTTCCGGACTTCCAGTACCTGTGGCTTATTAAATGTTTTACGTTCCTTCCAAAGATCGAAAGAAACGATTTTCTTCACCAGGGATATATCATATAATATACATATCATTCGTGGTTATTATAAATGCAAAAGTTATCAGTATTTAATGATTCGTTTGTATTGCATTTTGATATTCAATGTCAAAGTTCTATATCTGAATTGTCGACCAAAACGAAACGAAGAGTGGAAGTTTGGATTTGGACCTGCAGCAACTTTCGAGTTTTTCTGGAACATTAAGGATGATCACGGATAATGAGTACTAGCGCGTGATCGCCCAAACACGATAAAATATTACTTGAGATATCAAAAAGGTACTTCAAGTCTGCAAAAATGACACTAATTACGATATGGGTAGACGGATAATACTATTATAGTCTTTTATAGTTATAATAAAGGTGAAAGTGAGCTGTAGAAGCGCGGGCGATTTTCTAGTTTTATTCGGCTCTTTGTCTAAGGGGGGGAAATTTTCGCACCACCGTGAAAATCGACCACGCCGGAAGGGGTTTCGAAAATTGGTTTTCTCCATTTTTTTCTGTCGGGGGGATTTTTTTTCTCCTCCCGGGGCTTTTACACGATTTTTCCCGCCCGTTCGCGAACGCCGCCAAACATTCGTTATCACTTTGATGCCAAGCGAGCAGCTTGATAACGTGCGTCGTCCCGTCGACATTTTTGTGGTGTTACTATTATTCTATACCTAACAATAATACCCGTCTGGTCGGAAACGTTCATCAGCCATTTCGTCCTTCACCCCTAAGCTTGTTCGCGCCATCCGCGTTCTCACTGCGCCGCTCCAAAGGCCGCCGGGTGGTGGTGCGTTATGTCTTCGTCGTCCTCTACATCTTCCTCGTACGTAGTCGTCAAGCAGGAGAACGAAGCCGCCAGCCAAGCAGTTCCTGTCGTCAATATGGCCCCCATACCAGCCTAGTAAGTATACTCGCCTGCGCATCCGCTTTACGAGTCCCGGACTAGGTCGGCCCAGAAACGTCCTGGAACTCTCGCAAACGAGGTTCACTGGTCATGCGCCCTCAGACATCCACGCTTTGGTGGCATTCTGTGGCCAACTTTTAGGATCGAACGATTAGTGTTTGATATGACTCCAGTCTAGAGCTTTGGCGATTTCGAGAATTTAGTAGTAGACATGTCAATGCTGGGGCTCTACAAGGTTTACATCACATCCCGTGCGATGGACAAACATATTGTAGGTACGCCCACATACTATAATATCTCATGTTCAAAAACAAAGGGTAGGCAGAGTCTTTCATCTTTTCAACTTTAGAACTTATACCTTTGAAAAATTATGTACTAGGGGCTGATCATGAGCTAGACTTACACTGACTAAAGGTATTTGATTTTATAGCTTACATATTTACAAGATAAGTTTTCTTTGAAAAATCTAAGGATTGAATTAATCTTTTCTATAGAAATTACTGAAATAAGGTATTAAAATAAAAAAAAATATGTAATTTAAGTGCATACAACCGATTTTTTCTTTCATGCCTTCAAATTTCAAAGAACCTTCGCTTTCATTTTTGCATATTTTGCACTTGTATTTACAAAGCCAAAGTTTTCCAAAAAATATCAAAAATATGAAATTTGATACTAACTTGTGGCCCTGTATTTAAAGAACTTTTCAAATTTTGTGTGAAAAGTGGTGGGAATATTCCGTTATTTTACGATTAACCACCAATTTTGTCTTTTGACGTTTAAAAATTCCTCTTATTTCTAAAGTATTTTTACTAGTTATTGTAAATAGTATCTAAATTTAATATAATTTATGATTTAAAAATATTATATAATAGTCTAGCACAATTTTTTATTGTTAAGTTTTTATTTTTGAACAATGAGAGGTAAAATTTTGGAATTTATAAAATCTATTATTAAAATTAATTTTTACGAATAAAATTATAAATTACTCACTTCTTAAATCAATTAAGTTATATTTTTAGTTGATCGAGTAAAATTAACAAATATATATATATATTTATGCTATACATATATACCTACATACATATTTATACATAGGTATATATAAAATGTATACACTGTGATAAGTTACTTTAATTACCTAATATTTTGTAGTAAGTATTTAATAATTACATTTTTTAATTTGTTTTTAGATTAGTATTTTACCTAGGTATTTATAATATTATTTTTCAGAAAATTGTTTTTTAGTTTTTACAAAATTTGAATTTTACTTTGGTTTCCGTGTGTATACATACTTTGTGTATGACAATTTTACTTTAGGTACTTATTGTAAAATTAGGTAACAGAGGAATCTAATTGTGTGAAGTTACCAGCTAGGATATTTAAAACATAAATCATCAAAATAGGTATTTCAAAATTCAATGCTGGGCACTAACTAGATAGAAAGTTAGGAGTTAATCTAACTTAACTAGTTACTTTGTTTAATAGCTTGTTTGAGTAACTCAAATATTTGTATTTTTCCTGTATATATTGAGTAACTTAACCAGTTGTTTTTAAAAAATTCATTAAGTTATTCAAAAGCTTTTTTAATTAACTATTCTTAAAAAATGTACTTAGAAAATTTGTCAAATCCTTATTAACACTATTACAATGTAATCAATATTTATT
>WHPZ01565147.1:0-12367 GCA_016617965.1 Macrosiphum rosae
ATATATTATAATTAATTATAATTAATCACAACCTTTTAATTTCTTAGTACTTAACATTTTCATGCCACCCTATATCTACAATAATTCTTCCCTTAGTAATAATTTCAAAATTATAAATTTAGCATGCACCGTAATATATATTTGAATAATTTGTTCCTTCACGTGTATTTTATTTGTTATAGGATTATTATAATATGGATAATAACCATGAAACAACTGCAACTAAGCCAGAAGGTAAAACAATATATTTAGTTGTAGAATTATTGAAATACTTTATATAGTAGATCAATTTCACAATGTGATTTAATCTTTTAGGGTGTTAGCCACTTAAAACTATTTATTGTGCTTAAAAATATTTAGAACTTTGCATATTGTATTCGTACGTTATATAATTATGTTAATGTTGCATAGTTATAATGGAAAAAAATGTTATAAATATTTTTAATAATTCTAAATGAATAGATAAGTTATTATAATTACTTATATAAATAAATAAATACATCTAATTTTTGGTAGGTATACTCATTGCATGTATTAGTTTTTTTTAATTTTTCTAGCATAAAATGTATATTTTGTTTACCTAGGTAATACCATTGATTATAAATACTAGTATTTTTATTCTATTTTATTTTTTGAATTAAAACTAAGAAGGTACTTGCCATTTTCTTATGATTTTGAGATTGAAAAGTTCCTCCTCAATATGACCACATTAACTGGTAGTGTTCACGCAACCCCACCCTTAGTCATCTTCCACTGCTGTTATTATTGTAAGCCTCTATGACTCGACAGCTGTGTATGATGCTTAGATCATGTATCATGTATTTAGCCATCAAGCTAATTATTGATGTCATAATGGATACATGGTATAAGAATGAACCTAGAGTTCTTACTGTTTGTACGTGTACGCTTAATTCTGTTATGTTAGATTATCAATCATTCATGCATGCACAGAAATAATTTAGACTTTTCCAGTCATTTTAGTATCACATCTTATACATAGGCATATACATGAGTATGGCTACATCTATAGTCTATGATCTAAGTTATGATGGTAACTGATGAATTGCTGATCTAAGCACAATTTGCACCTATGATTTAGAATTCTAGACAATACTTAAGTGGTCTATATGTGTTTGGCAGCTCAGTCTATAATATGATAGTGGTTCACTCATACCCTTAATAGAGTATAAACTATAAGTATTAGACACTATTAGTACCCATTTCTATAAAAGTATAAACTGAGGAATAAGAATTTTAGCTTACAGAGTCGTGAGGGAGCCTGCAATAGTTATATATTCATGTATTTAAAGAGCCATGGGGGTAGAACTGTCTTCAGATTCACCCCCGTGAATACACTCCTGCACCACCAGGTGACTGGTTTTTAGTCTAAAAATGTAAGGTTTATTAATGACATTTTTCTGTATTTTTATACGTAATTAGTTTAATTGTTAATGTACTATGTTTGTATGTTGATGGCTTGTCGCGTTGCCAAGTTACCCATTTAATGTAAGTTACTCATTATTTCAAAAATTATAAAAGTTTTTGAAAATTATTTCAACGTTTTAATTCTTTATTCCAAAGCAGAATACTCCTTGGAGTACTTCGATTTTAAAAAATTGAATTTTGGATGAGTTGTTTATGAGTTATAAGTATTTAAAGTTTAGTTGAGCTTGGACACAATGGGGTTGAGGGTATCCAACAAAATTTCTACCACTCCGCTCATCTAATCTTTTAGTGCTTATTTTTATAAGGTATTAAGGTGAAACTAACAATGGACTTGTCCAAAGTATGATTTTTATAGATCGAAATACTCCGAATAGTATTCTGCTTTGGGATATTAAATAAAAATTCCATGTTTTCATTACCGTATTATTATTTTTTCAAAAATTATGTTTTGTAACTACTTTTACTTAAAATTATATAGAAAAAATACTTACAAAAAAGTTATTGTTTTCTGAAATAACGAGTGCCTTACGACAAATGAACCACCCCCCGTATTACAATTATATGTATTGCCAAGTGTGCTAACTTTTTATTTTAATGATCATTCATATAATATTGTAATATTTATTAGTTATTACTAGTATTAAATTTTTTTCAATAAATACAAACTAAATGTGTGTCAATGGTCAAAAGAGGCGATTATTGAACAGAAAAACATTAAGTTATTGTCATAACTTATGAGTCATCATAAAATATGGCTAACCTTTTTATTGACACCGTCTGGCACGGAGGCCTCCTCCTTAAGCTTAAATCTATTCTCCCCCCTTACTACTATTTGCTGTTTAAATCTTACCTTAAAGATAGATACTTCTCTGTCTGTTCAGGTTCTGCTATATCAGAAATATTCCCGACCTGTTCTAGTGTCCCTCAAGGAGCGGTCGCAGCTCCATTATTATTCAATCTATTCACTTCTGACCATCCTACTACTGCCTACACTACTACTGGGGACTTTGCCAACGATAAGGCACTCTTGGCTCTCCACTCAAACCCTGAAACGGCCTCAAACTTCATCCAAAACCACCTGAATCTCCTATCAATATGGTATAAAGATTGAGGGATTAAAGTTAACGAAACTAAATCCGTCCACTGTACGTTCACGCTTCGGTAGGGTGTTTGTCCTCCTGTGTACCTTAATCTCTTTCCGCTTCCATCTGCCCAAAACGTTCGCTACCTAGGTCTTCACCTAGACCGCCGGCTAACCTGGGCAACGCATATCCACACAACACGGCTTGCTCTAAATGATCGAAATCGTCAATTACGCTTTCTCTTAACATCTAAACATCTAAACCATAAACTTCTCTTATACAAATTACTCCTCAAACCAATATAGACATATGGCATCCAATTATGGGGTGCTGCTAAACCCTCCAATATTAATAAAATTCAATCTTTTCAATCCAAATGCCTACGACAAATAACTAAAGCCCCATTTTATGTCTCTAATAATACTCTCCATAAAGATCTATCCATCCAAACAGTAAAAATAGTTGCCAAGTCTTTTTACAAACGCATGCACGCCAATCTCCACAATCACCGCAACCCCTTGATCTCGGAACTATCCACCCCCACTATACCTGGTGACCCTAGAAGGCAACTAAAACGAACGTGGTGTCGTGATTTACTTTTAGACTAACCTCCACCACCACATGTCACGAAGCCCCATCAATGGATGGTCTCTTCACTCATCCCCTCTGTCTGAATTGATGTAAATAATTGTAATTATCAACCTATTTTTTACATTACCCTATTATTTTGTCTTTTCTATAATTATTCTTTTATCACGTCTTGTGCTTATTGTAAACCATTATATTACAGAGTACAAAGTTTACTTTAGTAAGTCGTTTTTTTGTACTTTAGAGTTGAGAGTTTTAATTATTTTTAAAGCGCTTGTTTGCTATCGCCCTGCCACTGATCCGTAAAAAGTTGATCACCTGAACAGCAGGTCACCTACAAACCTTACATCAGCAGTCTGTAAAATTTTGATATTCATGTTCAATATTTCTCTGTATCACAATATTTTACTAGATTTTTTATGGAAATATGGTAAATAATTCTTATAATATTTTTTTATTTAATTTTATGTTAGTATGTTGTCGCTATAGGTGGTAGCCGGTAGATATTGTAGATATGTGTAATATCTAGTAATTTCCTATCTTACAGTTACAAATAACCTTATTAACGTATTTTAAAAAAATATTAAATAAAATAATATTTGATACTGGCATTCAATTTTTACAGCAAAAATATATCGTGAAATCAAATAAAAAAACATTTAATAAACTTAAGGAAATATTATTATGTTTTTTATTTGTTTTTGTCTAATTAGGAAATATCAATTGTTAACCATGCTACTTTTAACTGTGAACAATATGTTATTATTATTTACTTTTATTTTTTTTATTTGAAAGTTTTCTAATGGTACATAAGACAATATTATACAATACAACAAACGGACACCTGGTGATTGAGTGATATATTTTATACAGAGTAGTTACATGAAAAAAAACATGATTAATTTTGTAACTTCTGACTTTTTGTCTGACTCCAAAAATGTGATCTAACTATTTTTAATTGACAGTATCTAAAAAAACGAATCCAGACTATACCTATCTGACTTTTTTTCAAATCAAACTTTTTGTCTGTACCCAAGTATCAACAATTGAGTTGCATTTTATTTAAATATCGGTATAGTAATTTATTTTTTATTAAAACACTACAATGTTTATTTCTAGTAAAAATAGTGTTATGTTATATATTTTATGTTTGTTTTTATATTTTTAGGATTGGAACAGGATGAATTGATAATTCAACAACATCGAGAAATTGAAAAAGAGGTTGATAAATAATTTTCTTAAGTATGTTTGTTGTTATAAAACATATATTAATTTTACAATTTTGATTGCAGATTTCCGACTCTATATTGTTAATTGGTCAAAAAGAAGAATTAACATCACTTGAAACTGAATACATAAATGATCCCGTTTACTTAACTAAAATTCAAGATCTAAATAAAAAGTACAAATGCATGAGACGTGCAAGACCAGATGGTAATTGCTTCTTCAGGTCATTTGCTTTTGCGTATTTTGAATATTTGATGGACCATAATGAAGAATATAAGCATTTTAAAGAACGTGCACTAAAAAGCAAAGATGAATTGATCTCTTGTGGTTTTACTCAATTTACATTGGAGGATTTTCACGATACAGTAAACTTTTTATTTATCATTTATTAAAAATCAATTTTAAATAATATTTTTTTTTAAATCTTGTCTTAGTTTATGGAAGTGGTAAATTTGATTGGTGAAGGCCAACATGATAAATTATATGATACTTTTAATATGCAAGGTTACTCAGACTATGTAGTGGTGTATCTTCGTTTGATAACCTCAGGACAACTTCAAAAAGATGCAGAGTTTTATAAGCATTTTATTGAAGGAGATCGGACTGTTGTAGAGTTTTGTCACCAGGTAAAATTATGTTATAACTTTTTACCCTTGCATGAATTGAAAATACATTGAATAATATATTTCATCCATTGTATTTATGTTCGCACAATATTCTAAATAAATAAAAAGAAACATTAGGACGCTAAAAGTCAATTTAAAACGTTAAGTGCCATGTGGTCGCAAGCGGTATGCCAAGTATATTTTTCAGTGTCATTCCAAATTTTTAAATTATACTATTTATTTGAAAAAAGTTTAAATTTATAAAAAAAAAAATTTAAATATATTTATTACATCATAAAATTTGTAATGATTCGCGCTATGCCACAGAGCTTTTTTGGTGCATTATTGAAGTGCCATGGAATAGTTAATAATATAAAACCATATTCATTTACGGCCGCCAGTGGTCATATGGCATGGTAGTAATGATAAATTATGGCCCCCGGCAGACGCAAAAGCATAACATTTGAGATTTATAAATGAGTAATGACCACCAGCGGCTGCATCTCACTTAACGTGTTAATATTAATATTTGATCACTTATCAATCAGTGTAATAAAATACTTTGTGAAAATATGACACAAACTAAATTATTTTAATGCAAATGAATATTATAATGATATATAAGAATTATAATCATCACATTTTTAATGTTTTGTTGAGAATAAACCTATGGTATATGTTGAAATATTTTCAAAAAATAAGGGATACTCTGTTTCCTTTTGTCTTTTTAATTTAAGCACTATTTTTTTCTAGAATGATTATTTAAGCAACTATGTTCTGTTTTATTATTCAGGAAGTAGAGCCGATGTTCAAAGAAAGTGATCATATTCATATTATTGCATTGAGTACTGCGTTAAATGTTGGAGTACGAGTAAGATACATGGACAGAGGTGAATCATCTGAAGCTATTGCCCATGATTTCCCTGAAGGATCTCCAGTCTGTGTTAATCTTCTCTATAGGCCTGGCCATTATGATATATTATACAGTAGATAAAGTCAAATGTGTTTAATTATGAAGTTATTTAATTAATACAATCAAATTTAACATCATTATTTAGAGGGTTGTTTTATTTAAATATTAAAAAAAGAAAAGAAATTGATAGTTCCATATATAAATTACACCAACTCTTCAAATATCTTAAGCTTGATTGAACTTATTTAATAGATTTTTAATAAAATAATTGTACACTCATACTATAGATTTACTTGCTCACAAGTTATGTGTTTTTATGTTATATAATATTGTCTCGAAAGCATATACATTTTTGTTTCTAATGTTTCTTGGTGATGTGCAATAATATTAGTACTTTATTTTTTTTTTAATAATTTTGAAATAAAAAGTTAAGTTTATTGAGATAGTGATTGATATCAATCAATTAAACCATAGTAAATACAAAACCAATTAATTTTCTTAATATTAATTAAAATTTAAAATAAATTATTTATAGAAGACAATTATATTTGCTTAAATATACTCTTAAATCCATGGCACTGATTATTTTATTCATTAAAAAATAAACTAATCAATTTGATTATGTAAAAATAATACTAAAAATTAATTTGAAAATATTTAAATTCATCATTTACATTTTTCATACTAAATATTTTGTAAGTATAATATTTAAGCCAGTTAAATTAAATACCCTAATTTTTTAAAATGAGCATATTGTACAACATATATTGAATGAAGAGTAAAGACTATTGGAACTATAATCTACTTAATTCAAAAATTAAAGTGACTACTGACTAATAATTTATATTTGTTTAAATTACATTTTAAATGTATTATACTGTAAATTATATGTCAATCAAAATAAATCTATGTATTGGTTCAATATACAGATTACTGTTATTTCAATATATAATAATACAAATACAACAGATTTATGCTAAAAAATATTGCAAATAATAATTACTCAGAATACTTATTTAGTATGTTAATAGATAGTATATTCTGTCCTGCCGGAACTTAACTGTAAACCAAGCACTGGTTGTATTATGTCTTTAAACTTATTTTAATTTTTACCACCTTTCAATATTTTGGTAATTTAGACATTATTTTAAAATGTTATGTCCAACAACACATTGTTGCTAAATAAAGTACTTTCAGTTTGTGGTTTGATTTCTTTTTACTGTAAATATTTAGGACAATATTTTTTCTTTTTATGTTTGATGCAAATGCCTAATTTAGATATGGTTTTTAGTACATTTGGTTAAATTCTATTCAATTTAAGTTTTTTTTTTTTAATTTTAAATTAAATATCACTATTGTACATTAAAATGTAGAATATATACTGTAATTTATATTTTGATGTTTTTTGATCTCATAATAACTTGAAACCCTGAGTTTAAACTACTTTAAAATTGATATTAAGAATCTCGAGTTACAGTTTTTATATTATTAAATATATAAAAGTATAAGTAATAATTTACATTTAATTAATGTTTACTGTAAATATGAACTTTAAATTATAGATAACATTTTTTGTTATGACTAGGACTGTGTTTGTAGGAGATTGCACAGGACCGGCTCAAGCGAAAATAGTGAACTAGGCAAAATAAAATTTTAAATATCCAAATACAATATAACATTTTTTACAAATTTTTTGTGGGTGGTGGTTGTTGTCATTGAAAGTGGTTTAGACTTAGGGGGGTTGTGAGGGACAAAGCCTGCTAGAAATTTTCTAGGGATAAATGGTATCTTCTTTTTCCTAGTCTACCCGAGTATTTTTGAACTACTTTGGCTCCACTGACTGACATATTAGAAATTGTTTTTCTAACCACAAATACATTATTAACTTTATTAACATACTTAATAATCATATACATATTTTATACAGCACATTTTTGTAGGTAAAAGTGCATTGTGCTCCTAGACGAACAAAAAAAAAGAAATAATATTTAACAAACTATGGAATAATAATTTTTAATTTCCTTTAAAATTGATGGAACCAATGACCAACTTTTTACTAAAAATGTAAATTGAAACGAAAATAATTAACAGTTAATATCAAATACTGCATAAAACAGAAAGGATTGTTAAGTGTTTAAAAATATATTATGACATTGTACAATCAAGGGACCTCCATCACCCCCCTTTTTTAATTTCACACTCAGATGCAATCTCAAAGCACCTACAAAATGCAATGTGTAATCATTTATTTTTACATTTTAACATAAATTCTAGATCCACGGCGTGGTCCCCTACAGTACTCTTCAATGCCCCTCCCCCCATAAAAAATATACTATGACATATGTCATAGATAAATTAGGTGATCTGTGCCACTGATACACGTGTATGAAAGTTAATAGAAACCAATTATTTTGAGTAATATACCACAAATAATAACCTAGATAAAAATAACTTCGATCAAAATGACCAATGACACCTCTCCCAGGTTAAGCTAATTGTAAAATAAAACAGCTTTCCTAACACTAAGTTTGAAATTAGAATTGTTAGAAATGTTCCAAGATGATATTGTTTGAACTTTAAACAAATAAAAGGGACTAAGAGTGATAATTTTTATCATGTAAGTACTCATTTTACTGCAATGTGATTCATTACCTTATAAAAAAAAGTATGCTGCCTGACGTGTATCTAGGGTTGAGTTTTTTCCAGTATGTTGCGGCATGCCGGCATCGCGGTATCAGATTTCAATACCGTCAACAATAGGTGTCCCCTCATTTAATGTCCCTAGCATCTGTTTCTAGGAGAAATGCTATAATAAGTCATATAATTAATAAATCAAGTCTATAGGTATTATTTCCAATAAAAAAAATAAGGAAGTTAATTTTTGATATTGAACATCATGAATAATATTCAACGTTATAGATTTCTTATTGAACTATTAAATTATTGATATATTGGGTATTAAGATAATAAATTTTTACAGCAAAAAGCAGTAGTTTAAATTTGTTAGAATGTGAATATATAGGTACATTGTATATATTATATTCACACTGGCGGATCCAGGGGGGCAAAGGGGGCATTCCCCACCCCCAATCATCGTAGTTTACCTTTGTTCTTCACTGTGTTTAGCTAATTTTGTATTTTTTGTACTTTGCCCCCCCCCCCATATAAGCCCTGTATCGCCACTGTACATTCATTACTTGTATTAATTACTATTTACTTTTTGTACAGACTAAAGAGTGAAGACAGTGACAGATAAGTTATAAGAAAATAAAAAAATTGTTTGTTGGATAGGTATGGATAACTTGTTAGTACTGCACTTGCCTAAAAATGTTAGTATATCTAAAATTATATTTTTAAAAAAAGATACAAGGATTTGATTTTGTTGTATAGGATATTGTTTACAATGAATTTGAGTCCTTTATTTTCTAAACATTTGATTTAAATACAGTGGATTTTTCTTAATATGGGACCAAACTCATTTCCCCACATTATATTGTTGGCTATATAAACTGAAATTAGTTAGCAATGTTAGTATATATTGAAATTGGGACCAGACCATTTGCCCACATTAGGCAGAATTCACTGTATACTATTTTAATAAAAGATAAGATTAGAGTAAACTTTATGACTTGTTCAGCTTAACTGATTTCCTATAGTGTTATTTAGTCTATTATATTAGTGTATTATAAATTAAAATAATACATTTTTAATGCATACATTGTTTGGGGGAAAAATAGTTTTCCTGAAAAAATGTGTGTACTCGTTCACGTTTAGAAGGTACCTCAGGGGCTAACTTGGGCTTAAACCGTGACTTTACTACACAGCAAAGAGTACTCGTAGTTAACAAACATAAACAATGGCGTAGCGAATCATGTTCCATATGATTTAAGGTTGCTACGCCACTGAACATAAATGTTATTAGTATGTAGTATGCACACAATTTATAATACATATAATACTTGCACTAATAACTATTAACTATTTTCTTCTTGCTGAAACTTTATGTTCAAAAACAATGACACATTAATAGTATTTCCAAGAAAATAATAATAGTAGTGATGGGAATAATCTATTGATTTTGATAATTGATATAAATAATAACAGTTAAACATATTATTATGTATTAAAATCAAATTAATCGAATCACTCATAGATAATAGAAGAATTATATAGATGTGTGAACAACCCACCCCTCCACCTAACTACCTAAGTTGTGATGTTATATAATATGTGTATATTATATTACATTATATTATATTATGCAGTATAAGCTATTAAAATCTGTTAATAAGTTTGACTGTATTTGCATTGAAAAGAAATTTCACAGAAATAGATTGTCATTCAATTATTTATACAACCAGTTCAATAAATTTTAATTTTAATTAATTCAAATCAATCATTCAGTCATTTGATTATTCATATTTCGAGTACTGATTTTTAAATTATTAGATTATACTTATTTTGACCACTTATCATTCGATTACTAATAATTCAACTATTCCCATCACTAGTTAATAATAAGTTTGATATTGTATAACTATGCTTTATTCATTATAAGAACAGACCATGCTATGACAAATCACGTTGTTGTTCGGGCATCCATTCCCATTACGACTGTCTCCACAGATATTCATTATTATTAAATAATTATCAAATCAACCACCAGATGGTCTGGCATTGCTAACCTCAGTTGTGATGTGGTATGCTCTTATTCTGAATAAAGTATAGTCTATTCTTGATGAAAATAATTTTTATTCCAAAACTATAATAAAGACATGGATTCAATCTCTTATTTTATTTTTTGTTATATGATGCTGTATACTATAAATCTGGATCCTTAATTCTCATAAAAACAGCTAAAAACTTGTCTCCATTATTTCTTGTCACTTTTTTTCCTTCTTCTGAACTTGCGTACAGTTTATCAACAACAGGATCATCTTTCTGTAAACAAAATTTAGTTAAATGGTCATATAGTTACAAATGTTAACAAACAAAATTACCAAGTCGCCATCTTCTACACGTTTAAATAGACCATGTTCAGAGAAATGCTGAACCATCCATTCATGCAAATCTTTCACATCGGTAACTGTATACACCAGTGCCTAAAAGTAATTACAATTATGTTTAAACATAAAGAGTTCAAGCAAATTAATGACAAACCATACTTCTTCAGCCAACACATAAGCGTACTCAGACAATGTAGTGTCATTGATGATTCTCCACTTGTGTTTGGATTTTTTGAAATGGGGGTCTGGGTAAAGAAAAAACATCTTGTTTATCTAAAAAAAATTAATATTTTAGTACAGCAATTATCATATTATGATCTCAATCAACTGACTTGGCCTTTTTTAAAAAAATTTGGTAAGTATTTGATGGCATTAGTTCTTATACATGCTATATTGTTATAACAATTGGGTTGGTTGGCTCTAAGTGCTTTAATCCTCTCGATGACATATTGAGATACTTTTACTCTTATCTCCATCCCGAGGATCATCGAGTCCGGAAACATGGGCGACATAGTAACTAAAATATTCAACAAAAATTGAATAAATGTTTCAATTGATTAGACTGATAAGTACTTACCTAAGAGACCACCATAACCACATCCAATGTCCAACATTTCAACCCGCTTGTTATAAATGTTGGACTCTGTGTTTGTTACATCCGGGTATAGTGTGGACCAATCATAAGCCTCTGGGCAACTGGGGCTGTTTAAAAAAGAAATATTCTTAATTATTACTGAAATGATTGTGTATAAGTATACTTAAATAATAAAATTATATTTACTAATCAAAATCGTGATCGGCAATAGGATTTGAATGAGCTCTTTGCCTATAGTACTTTTTTTGTGGCAATGATAACTCTTGCTTGTCCGCTTCATCTTCGTTTAATGGTCGTTTGGTTTTCTCCATAGTCTCTATGAAATGTCTTCCAGATGAACGGTAGTTTTAACTACCGCTAACGTAGGTACTTTACCTACAACTGTAGTTTGTAGTTAACATAGGAATCTAATTCAATCTAATCAAACAGTAACACGATTACACGAACGTCTCATGGCTCTGTCCTGTGAAGATAACAGACTGACAACTGTTAACTTCGGCTATTTTTTATAGTTAGCTTCTATACCACTGATAAGAGACCGGTCTATACCAGTTATACTAAGTTGCATTTACAACATTTTATTAGGGGCAATTTTGAATTTAGTAACAGTGTCTTGGCACAGTAAAGAAACCTATTCTGTAATCTTGATCCCAGAATTCCAGATGATATAATTTCTTAAACCTAAGATCTGTTATGCTACTCACATTTAATTATCAACAAATAAACGTGCACCGCGGGGAGCGGGATCTTCTGCTAAATGCTTTTCGTGGACAAAAATACGATCTACCCGATGTGGACGATATCAGACTAAAATTCCAAAATGATATTGTAAATTCAAGAAACAATTTAGTCAATTCAACAAAAACATTTCATTAATATCAAACTATAAATACAAAATGGTATTG
>WHPZ01565170.1:0-13892 GCA_016617965.1 Macrosiphum rosae
TATAAACTGTCCGACTGACTCATTAACTTCTTGTCTTATTTTCCTGAAAACATGTCTTTCAAATACTGGATTTACCTTTGGTATAAAGTGCTGATCTAACAAATTTATTGTGTGTTGAAATACCGTTGTTCCATCAGGTGGATTACCATGCTCTGGTATTCCAAAAAAAATATCCTGTAGCTCTTGTCCACCTCTGTGCAGTATGATAGCTTGCTTTTGTGTATCCTTAGTTATATTTTGAGACAATATAAATATCATTATAGATCTCTTCCATTTTTCCCAATTGGAAGAATCAAAAGGTAGTATGTAGTCTTTATCCTGTTCCATCGCGTTTTCCGTTTAACGCAAACACAACTTATCCCGTTGACCGATTTAACACAACTACTCACTTTTGTCTATTTGATCATGAAACTAGGCTACTTTTTCCTACGAATTATACAAGTCACATTTTCGTTTTTTCCGACTGCGCCATTGTAATAACACACGTTTCGTTATTATGGCTGTCTTTTATTACATAACATTTTAGGTTATCTATCTTATCATTACAAAATGTTATCATATCATTACAGTATCGAATAAAAATTCATTGTATATGAATACTTTTAATATTATTGTAAGAAATGTTGAATCATGATTTAATCTGCATATCTGTGCTGCATACGTTATTTTAGAACAATCATGATGTATAGATTAGAAATAGTTCAATTAAAAAAAAATTTATTTTAATAATTTAGAAGTTATTAAGAAAATATTTATTTGCATTGTCGAATGATCATTTATAAATTAATATTACGTATTAAGTTAGTGGTTTCATGATATTCAGATGTATAAAAGAGTGATTATATTTTTACAAACTATTATACTAGTATTATAGCTGTGTGAATTTATAAGTAGCTAAAATGATCGAGACGTGATAGACCATTAGTATATAGGAATTTAATCGATTTAGCAAAAATAATGCATCGGTATAATAACTGAAGTATAATATTATACGAATATACTTTAAACAAATTAGGTAGTTAGTGAAACGATATTTGAAGGCGACGATCATGTGGTACAGTCTGGAGAAAAAACCGATGTTTTCGAAACTCGATTTACCGTATAACAAAGATTGAATAATAACTTTTGGCAGAATCGCATTGATATCATACCTGTCGGTACACGCTGCGCACACTATTTTGTAATATACGGACGGCGAGAACAAATTTTAAGCGATTAAAGCGATTAAAACTAATTACCGAACTCGGCAAACTGGATATTATAATTCGGAGCCAAACCATATACCGAGTCATATTATTATTACGAGCCAGCCACATCACATCTCACACTTATCTATCGCCGGCCACGTACAGTCCCTTTCCTAGGCCCAACTGTGAGCACGCGCAGATTGCCTAAGGTGCCGACCAAAATCTGTGCACACGCCCACGCACCACATAATGTTATTAGCTTCGATTTACGGGCGAAGAACCCACAGAAGCTCGTTATTTCGACTATATAAATTACGATATTATATTGTATGCATTTATCGCAGGAACCAACGATTCTATAATAACAGCACGTGACCACCGTTCGGGTTAGGTTAGGTCAGGTTAGGTCGGGTCAGGTTAGGTTAGGCATTGTTAACCAGGTGCCGTAATAATATTTTGTTCCAATTATAATAACGTACGTAGTTCAGTCAGGGAAACTTAGAAAATAAACAAACGAGTAACGTAGTCGTTTTTAAATATACTTAAAGATTTTATATACTACTTAAGTAGTAGGTATTCATCGTAGTTGGACCATTTTTGAAAATTATATTTAATGTTGATAGATTAATATTAATTACTAAAACGTTCAAATCCCCATAGACTCCATATCTTCCAAACTCGTCATATTATAAATTTTAACCTCAGAACACAAAATTAAATAACTCAACAACTACTCGTTTAATTTTTATTTTGAAAAAAAGTAGTAAAACAGTTTCAAGAATTTGAAAAATGGGCCTTACTGTTTTTGAGGTATATTGTTTAAAATTTCCTTGAATAAAATGTTGAATACCTTCTCATTACTGAAAAAAATAGGACGGTCATGCTTGGTAAATCACTCTGTATATTATGCGAGGTTTAAGATCGTTAAACACGAAGATCTCTTCATTGGATGACGTCAAATAGATTATTATATTTTAATCAATCGACTGAGACGATTTACGTCACGCACTTAAAGACCCTAGGTCCCAGCTGTATTGAAGTAAGTTAGTTTTCAATAGTGTAAATTCAGAATAATATTATATTATATAGTACATTTTAAAACGTTTAATGTTTTTAAAAAAAAATATCCGCCTTTATATTTTAATCTTTTGACAAATGACGGTTTTCGTATAGAGATACGTCATCTTTAATACACCAGAATACCGGATATAATTTATTACCTTACACATGCGCTTTGTGCATACAATTAAATGGTAGGTACTTACAATAGTCACTTATTGGTTTTACTTAATAAAAACATAGTATCCATTTACCCACGATATATTTTATGAACTGTGTAGGTAACGATAATTAAATAAATTAGTAATGCATTTAAATTAGCAAATAAATGAATATATTCTTTCGTTTTCTTAACTCAAAGCGTCGTCAATATTAGAATAATTAAAGGTCGGTAAATGTTCGTTTTAAAATCGAAATGCAATTTAAATGCCAACTCTGACTTTAAAATACTGATATAATAATAAATTATTCAGTATAATATTCCGATAAAAAGAAAAAAAACGGGTGAAAATAAATGACAGTTTGTTGATCAAATAACGCCGTTGGATGCCAGTTACATTTGTTTGGCTACATAACCTGCAATAGCAGTTGACAAGTTAATTGTGCGCAGTATAATAATTATGTAAATAAAGCCGCCAACAGTATCGTTGTGCATATTTAAAATTTTGCACCCGTCATTTCGAATGCATGCTCACGGTAATTTACGAGCGTCAGATAGACGCGTATCAGCGCAAACCAGATGACAATATTTGTCGAAAACACCAACGGCATCAGACGGACTGTCGCCTGACCGTATTAAAATAAAATTATTTTTACGATATATTATTATGTAGTGTCGTTTTTTAATGTGTACTCGTGGCGCCCGTCGAAGACACGGCGCTTGTGCATTACGAGTGTTCAAAAACGAGAAACCGTCAAATCCTCCCCGCCGTCACACACCCCATTAGAATGTCCCGACGAGAATATCGCGCCCCTCGAGAGCGTTTTTCGCCCGCCTGTCCAACGCTCTGTAATTTTCCCGGCAGAGTGCGCGAAAAACCCGGCGCGATGATGGGTAGTCGCATGTATATAGTGGGTGTATAGTCGATAATTAAAGGTCAGCTGGTTAATGACAATATTGTGCACGTAAACTTTAGATAACAATATAATACATAATAATATTATATAAACGGCCGTGTCGTCAGGCTTTCGACGTGCGGGTCGAGGAGGGTTCGAGTTATGATTGTCATCGTTTTAAGTAGGTTCGCCGCAGGGGAGACCGACCCGGCCCGTTACATAATATACCCCTTCATTTCGCATGCACCTCGCCGAGCCGCCACCCAACTCCCTATCGCACCCAGCGATACCGATACCCGACCCCACACCGACGGAGTTTATTCGAACACCGACCACGACGAGTCGTCATTACCTAGATATTGTTATAATATCATCATATACTTATTGTTTGCGATATACCATGTTTATGTGAACATGATGATAATATTATATATAGGTAACCTGCATGCGAAGAGTGTGCCGGTTTAAAAGTTAAATAATATTATGTCGGACGGACATGCCGTTAAATCGACAGACGTTGAAGTTTTCCCATTAACCGAGCGCACACCCGGAAACGAATGCACTCGATAGGTCATTTTTTCAACATTTTCAAACTTTTTGCCGTTTGCGGAAATTGTTCGACTGCCGGACGTGCGGGGGCCATTACATCGCGCATATAATATTTTCAATATTTATTTTTATTTTTAATAACAACCACTAGGACGGACGGGCGAACGGCACTGCAAATACGCGAGATATAATACGCTCGGTATGGTGAGCAGCTTTGTTCGGCCGCGTTTGAAATGTTAATCACACAGAAGAAAGTCTCAGGGCGGCGCAATGTTATTATACATTCAATATACATATATTATTATATTATTTAAACAGCGGTCCGTCTATACAGCACGAACTATAGTATACTAGCTTGTATATACCAATCCGCTGTACCTTTACGGTCGGTACGTCGGCGCGCCCCTTGTCTCGACGAGCGTATAAATATATAGAAGACGCATGCCTGTCCATCATGTACCTCCCTATACATTAATATTATGTAAGTAGCGATATTATAATATTATGCCCCTCGCATGTGTACGTATTTAAAATCCTAATAAATTGCGATTTTTTTTTTACACTATCGCGTTATTGGCGCACGTGTGTAATTAGCTCCGACCGATTTCGTGTCAATCTGTAATAATAACAACGAAGAAAAAAACGAACCGAAATATTGCGCGTGACGTGCTAACGACTACACTCACGCATCGAAAGTCTGTACAAATCGCGTTCAAAGCCGGGTCCGCGTGTTTAGAATTTTAACACCCCCTAATATTTAATCAATATTTCCTACATACGTCCTAATGACCGAGTCTTCTTAAGTTAATCATATTATTATAATGATTTATAAAATGTACAACGACAAAGCCGAATTCAATGATATTTTATGTAAATTTTTTTTTCCGCGCTCTTGACTTATACAAAAATCATCCTCAATAAATATCGATTAAATATAGCTGTTTTGATAGGTTATTGAGAGCAATAGTTAATTATTGTGATTCCAGAAATGATCAAAATTGTTCAGAATATTTTTAACTAATAAATAAATAAATAATAAATATATATAAATAAAAAAATTATAAGATTAAAATTGTATTTCCATTGTGATTTATTTTTCAATCGATTTCATCTAATTACTTTTCCCCTCTGGCGCAACCATGGTACCCCCTCCCATCTGTATAATTGAATACAGCCCTGTCAAAACTGGGTCCTCGAAGTCGGGCTGTTTCAGGAAAAAAACTCAGATCGACTAATTCCGACCTCGTCTTCGAAATTTAGTGATAGGTATATAGAGGGGGTAAGTGTATATATATTTCATCTGGACGGGCAGATTTAAATAAATACGTAAACCTTCGGCCATCCGCGTGCAATTATTTCACCGTGACGTGAAGAAACCCGTATATAAATGGCGTCATCTGCCTCAGTTTGCCCATGGAACGGCTGACGTGGAGGGGGGAGGGTTGAGGAAGAATCGTGACAATAACAAATTACGGCAAGTTTTTCAATTTTCATCCCACCCCTTACCGTATTGTAGTTGCCGGTCCGAAATTATTATTATCGTCTCCACCGCGGCGGTAAGTCTCATCTTAGTCGAAAAAAAAATTAGGCCATGTGCACACAGTTTTCGATTATTTCTTGTACTCACGGGTGATTTTCTGTTTGTTTGGATGCAATATCGTTTCGCCGACGTCCTTTCCCGTAGTGGTTCGCCTGACCGCCGTTATTCAAATACGTCATAAACCTGTTATATAATTATTATGTTCTATGTTTTTTAAATAATATTCCGAATGTTACATGATAAAATATATTTATGTTTTTAAATGCGCAAATATTAATTCAACGTATACCTCAGAGTTATAAGATGTTAATATCTAATAGCAGAATACCGCTGAAAAAAACCAGCTGATTTGAATTTATTGACGCATCACTGTGTCACAGAAACTTTTGGTGATAAGGAACTTTTGGGACATGCCGTATAAATCACGTTTAACCCCGTCTGCCAGGTCGTTTACACCATAATATCACGACTTACGTTCGAGCATCATTAATGCGTGGGTTCAATTCGAGGTCGATTAACCGAGATTAGCTGAGTCCTAATAGATTAACAAATAGATAACTCCCGGACTTGTTGATACCGATATTGTTGTAATCAGTTTTTCCTCTAAACGACACCTGTATACCTACTTTTAATCCTGTCCATTATCTTGCAGTATCGAAATGCACAGAATGCAGTTCGTTATTCCAATGGTATTATTGAAATATACGTTAATGGCTATTACCTCGGTTGGCTATTATTTACACGTCTAGTCGTCGTATATAGGTACAACTACCTATTATTTTATTTCGTAGCACCCAGTGATTATTATTGTCTTACAACACGAATTTTATGGAATGAATCGACGGCGGTGACGGGACTTTGCAGGGACTCGTTAGTTTGTAAGACAAAAACAAACCCCAAGTCGCGTACAAACGATTGAGCGTGTATAATTAATGATATTACAGTGAATCGAGAACTCCGAAATATATGAGCAATCTCAATTTGCACTCGAATGAACTATTCGTTCAAACCGTTTTATATTAGTTTTTATTCGCATTTGACTTTCACAATTTATTCAACATCACGATGTGTTTAACGTGCGTTATTTGGTGTATTCGCTTAATGCATTATATACAATATAATATAAGCTCCTATATATATTCAGCTACCGTACCCATGGCGTTTCAGACCTTAAATTTATTAGTGTCTGTTAAATAAACATTTTTAGATTTACAAGACGAGTAAATAATTCGTGTTCACATCATGATACTTCCTAATAGACATCGTGGTGCCAATGATTTATGAGCTATATAATAATATATTGAGGCCGTCGGTGTAGTTCCCATCAAAAACTATCGTCACGCTATTATCATAATATTATATTGCGATACAAGTAGTTTGAGTTCAAAAATAAAACATTTCGTTACATGAGATAGTTTCGATCCCGTACAGCTATACCGTATATATATGTGTATTATATTATACTCGGCATAATATTTCAGGGGCTCGTTCTGCATAATTCTAGTTATTTGATGCAAAGGTACTATTGAGTTTTCCGAAAGTTGTGGTATATGCCCGTGTTATTTTAATAATAATATACCACTGCAGCAATGTGGCAAATGTGTAACGCGTATTTTTTTTAGCTGTTAAACATTTCTCGAATTATTCGTAACAGAATATTTAAAAATAAAATATGATATAATAAGACACGGCAGTACCTACCCCTCACTAGTAGCTATAAATTTTTGTTGACATTATTTTCTCCGGCGGTTTTATATTTTGTGGAAGAAGTCCATAAAAACGGATTTATGGGTGGATGGACACTAATCCGCAGCATAAAAAACTCTCACTTCGGAACACCTAAAGCTCCTCATAATTTGTTTAAAGCAGTCCCATTTGAAGATTTCTAAACAATGTAAAAACTTTTATGGCTTTTATAGCTTTCAAAAATTATTTATTTTGAATACCTTACCACACTATTTTTGTAAACATAACATTCGTACATACTTAATATTCGTTTATTTTTATTTTCCAACAGATATGAAACTTACACATTGACGTAGGTATCTTAAATATAACTATAATATTATACCAACCATCATAATTATTTATTACAACCTATAATATAATATGATACAAATGTATGCCAAATAATGCTATAATAGTAGTTAAATTAACAAAATAAATTCCATTCTATATGATTAACATTTAACAGTAGTTACTAGCAAACTATAGGTAATCAATAATCAAGATAACAGAATAGCTTATCAAAATTACAATAATTGTACCTATACAAAGTATATTATATCTTGATAAGTAAAGACAAAAAAAAAAATTATTAAATTCTTCATTTATAAATATAATAATATGTATTTATGCTTTGGTTATTATTTTTTATATGATGGCGATGGAGCAGTACAAATTTGGCAAATATAGGAACTGATGGCCTTGTAGAAATAAGTGACATATTATTATATGTCTTTGAGATTCGTTATATGTACTGATTTTTACAAGTGAACGTAGCACACTTATTACTGTCAATTTCCCTTGTTAGTGTATTGTGAATATACCATCATTTGTACGTGGACGACGTGAAGGTATTTTGCTCATCAATTCTAATAACAAGTTTCACTAATAATATACGTTCAAAAAATAGCAAACTTATCAGTTGTTTATCACATTATTGATTTGAAAAATATCTTTATATATATAATATTATACATTGTTTGGTGTCAACTATACTGTTGAGCATAAGCAGAATATAATTTGTTCCCTCATTATAAATCGATAATATATCAATCCGAGCTTAAAGCATAAGATCTTGCTGGGTGTATAACTATAATATATTATGTATTTTAGTATTTTTAAAAATAACGACAATAGTAGGCACTTGTATGTATAAACACTAGTCAAGTACTCAAAGAATACTGAAAAACCAAACATAGGTAGGTAGGTACCATTGAGTTATCGATTACTAACCTATCTGAAACCGATTAATGTACAGCATAATAACTAATATTATTACTTTGCACATGAAAGTTGCACGCAATAGATAATCGTAATGAATTTGATGTATTCAGCTAACCTCTAATAAGCTTTGTACATTAATTTTTTAATTTTTGACGTTCAATAATAATAATAATATAATATATTAACGATGGTGGTAGGCGAAATAACCACAAGGGCATAAGATAATATATTATTTCAAAAATATTGTGAACTATAATATTTTATTTGATATATTGAGTATTTTTTTACGTCCTTATCGGTCGAAATGTCTTCTGCCTTCCGTTCATTCATTTGCCTAGTTACATTCGCCATGATGTAGTAATTACCGGCAAGACCGGTAAATATCCGGGTAAATATATCATCACCTATTTTATGTGTGTGCTAAGTTTTCAATCTCCGGTTGATAGACTAGGATCCAAACAAATATAATACGTTACCATCTTACTAAGATTAATATACCTGCAACCAATATATGTCGCGTATACAATAATAATATTATAACCTATTATAATTATACCAAGCCGAAGTACTACATGCCTATGGTTAGATTATCTGGATTATACCAAGCCGGGGCTTCCACATTGGCAATCTCGAATATGATGATCGGTGGTTTATAATATTTTCACCCCCAATAGATCTCTTGAAATTTAATTTCAACAATGTGATTTTGTATAAATCGCTTGTGTGTTCACCAACGGTAGCTTCCTAAACAATAATATCTTTTATTAAATAATTAGACTTACCGTAATCAAAATACCCATTCACTCATTCATCCATAATAATATGTACTAAAGTCAACTAATATTGTTATAGGTTCGTTTTCAGTCATATCGTATGATGTACAAATTAATAATGATTTTGAGAAAACAATCTCGTGTTTTAATTGACAAAGATTAGTAGGTTGTTAAATTCGGTTTATTTAACTTTAATATCCGTTGTTTGATTAATATTACAAAGAAAAATATACGAGCTTTTATAGTCACTCCAAATTCTATTGAACTTACCTGAATGCCGTAATCTAATATTTTATTTTCTAATGCAACTACAATATGCTTGACAAACATTAATTTACTTTTCAGCTTAACGAACCATTCATAAATAACTATTGTTTTAGAAATTAAATTAATGCATAAATTATGACATGCACAGTCAGTTTTTTGAATTTGTATTAATTTATAATCTTATCAAAACTGTGAAAATACTGACAGAGATGAAATCCATATGGTGGACACTTGTAATAGTACTTGAATCCTCTCTTTAAGTAATGGTGTACAGTATATATTATGATGCTGAATTTAAGAACTTTAAAAGTAATAATACATTTTCCAATTTAAAAAGTAATTCTTAATATTATTATGGTCCCTGTTACTATCACGTTTGATCGATTTCTATCAGAATAATTGAACAATTGTTAGAAGTTAGCGTTAAAAATAATTACTTATAAAATCAAAAGACTATCAGTTTACCTTAACTATCATCTAGACTTGAGTTCTGGTCTATAATTGACGTATGCGAATTTTTGTGGGCTCTGTCTGCCCACTATTTCCACTTTTTCTGAAGACTAAAATACAGGGTATACAAATAGGTACCTACCAATATGTCAAGTAAATTACAAAATTTAAGCACGTTTTGAATTTTATAATGACACAAATAGACAGTTTACGAATAAGAAGTTAACTGTTAATTTTGTAGGTATCAATAAATAGCAAAAATAATGATTCCCGAGAAACTGGAATTTAAAAGGTCACGAAAAAGCGTTTTAATTTCAACACAATACAAATCAGCCGATGACTGTACAAAATCAAATCTGGAAATCTGAAATGAATTCACGTAGGTCCTGTCGTTAATATTTATATCTGTTTTCGAAAAGAGAATTCCAGAGACTTTGTCAGATAAAAGTAATGCTGTGAATCAATTCTAGACCGTCACGAAATGTAATTTTCTAACGACTGTTGTTGTGTTCAGTTCAAATTTCCACTATATTGTATTTTACTCGCATTCTATTGATTGCTAATAATCATGCAAATTACTTTCGACGGTTTCCTGCAATCCCTTATTACTTCAAAATGTAATTGTGTTTTCTTTGAGTCGCTTAATTAGATAAAATGACCGTATATTATATACTATCCGCTTTCAGTATTCCAAAAGCGTAGCTCATTGCCTTACCGTACGTACATATTATATAGTTCCCTTCTTTTGTAGTCACCTGTTTGAGCGTGTTAATTTCTTCGTCAAACAGACCCGTTCGTTATAAATCATTAAAAGCAACGAACGTCCAATAACGAAGGAGGAAGAAATGGCTTTTAATTTCTTTTTCACCCCGAAACAACGAAAACAACGCATTTTGATTATTACAATATTATTTTTGTATAATTACTCATCTTAATAAGCCTTTTCAAACATGATCACATAGGTATCCGTGATTGCCCAATAGATAAATAGTTTTTTAAATTAAATACAACCCTACTACAATTCGCGTACATTGATTCAGCCACCAAGCTCCACTAATGTAAGATACTTATAACTTATAAACAATATATTATAGTATATAGTAGGTACTAAATACTTATATGATTATTTATAGAAGTAGATTTTTTCTTTTTTTATCGATAACGAATAACACGACAAAAAAATAATCGAAAAAAACATAATATAAATATATTAAAATATAATAATATACTTGTGAAATCTTGTGATTCATATAATATACGACATGCGTACTATAACAATAGTGTGATGCAAACGTTGCTACTCGATATTATCCATTTCGAAGACAATTCATGAATCATAAATATGTATTAATAAGTAACCATTAATTGTGAATATACCTATTGGGAATTAGATAATTTTTATATTTAATTCGTTTCTATGGTGATAAACAAAGTGTTAGAAAAAGTCATTCAGTAAAAAAAAATATCTGTACCCAGCCCAAAAACATATTTATGTTAAAAATAAATAAATATTTATAATAGTTAATTTGTAATAGTCTCTAGGGAAAATATTCAAGTTATTTTTTAAATAAGCAATATGAGCACCATTTCACCTCCTCACCACTTCTCTTCATTTCCACCAACCCCAGTGGTGGGTTGCACGCGGAACCATATAAAATGGCCCCGTAAAGTATTCGTACAATTAATGTACACAATATCTTTGTAATTATTTTTATCGTTATGATGTGTAGATATAAACGTACGTGACGTAACGACCTAACGTCCATCTTGCCGGTTTGCGGTCTCGTAGCCCGCACACAGCCTGTAGGTGATCTCGAGAGGGCTGTAAATAACCGACAATTAGAAAACTACCCCCCGACTTACCCGCGTCCGTGCCATCCTATAGTATTTTCGCTTGCACATTTCGAAAATACGGTTTCAATAAATCACGCAAGACTCGGCGAGTGTTTATACGGATGACGGCCGAACGAGGAGCAGGGTGAGTTGTCGGACGTGGCAGTGGTCATGGTGGCGGTGGTAGATGTCGGAAAGGAGGATGGCTGGATTACGTCACCGAAACTGCTGTGGAGCACTAAGGGTAGTGCGGCAGTGTTGGCGTTGCTATAGTGGTGCAGGTGGACTTTAACCGACGAGGGGTTAATTAAACAAAACTAAGCTGTAAGAGGTATTGGAGCCGGAAGAAAAGGGCCTAACATCATCAAAATTCATTTCTTTCATTCGCGAAAGTCTCTAACCGCCACCGACCCCCCTCCCTCCTCCCAGCTGGTCCAACTAACTTAACCCAAGCCCCGTCGATCGGCCGGTCGACAGCGCCGATAAGTTCTCATCTCCATCTCGACCGCACTGTGCGTCTCATCTCGATCCCCGCGTGCGCGCGCCACCACTAAATATTCGTTCACTAGTCGATGAATATTTCTGAATTAATCCTATGGATGTACGAGACGAACCTCCACCCTCAAACATATCTTTGTTATACGCCGTTCACCTTTCGTCCGGCTGAAGTTTTTATTTATGTAATACATATTACACAGAGTTGAGTATTATAATATATAATATTATTATATACCATACAATACATAATAATATCATATTACACTATCCTAATTCCATTACAACTGAAGGTTTTATAGATATATAGTTCGATATAGTGGTTGGCGGTTGCTTTTATGACATATCGACCATCGCCGGTATTTATTTTTACTCAAAACGTCTTGTAGTAATGTGTTTTATTATTCTTATTTATCTTCTCGTAAATGTTCACCGGGAATTGTTTTTCACATAATAATATTGTTTTCTACTCATAAATTGCACTTAAATATTGCAAATTTTTAAAATGCAATATATTATACTTATTTGAATCAAATTAGCAATATGATAATATAATAATATAACATTTTTGTTTAAAGCTCAAAGATTAAGCATTGGAATAAAAATATTTTAATTATTGTATACATTTTACGCAAAAACATCAGCAAGTACCTATTGCGATTATATGAAGTTTTTTTATTTAGTTTTAGATACATTTAATAAATATGTTTACAATTTGTTTTTATTTTAACAAATAAATTTAATTTTGGATTTTGTAATGACATCCATTATACTCAAAGTAATATTTTATAGTAATTACTACTTATTAAAATTACTTAAATAATTATTACTTATTATAGGTACCTACCTACTATAATTAGAAATTACATTATATCGTATATAGGTACTCGAAACACTGAAATTCAACAATTAACAGTGAAATTAATTACAAGCAAACTATAGTTGTTAACTAATTTTAAATACTATGTTTTACACACCAGCGTATTTTATTATTACTATATAATTTTAATAACGTATATATATTACCTAATATACACATGTAGAATGTTTCATTTTTAAGAAAAACATAAATTCCTAAAAACTCAGTTATTTTTTTACGTATTATAAATTTGTCAAATATAGCTTTAGAAAACAGTGAAAGGACTTGTACAAGTTCAATTAATCGTATTTCACAATAATTACGATTGCATTTTTTTTATAAATTTAATAAATTAATTTTAATTTGCATCACAAAAGTTTGACTATTATATAATTTTGAATGTTATAATAGGCTCATGAAGCATTGTAATGTCATGTACTCATATTAAAAATTCAATCATAAATATGAGTACTTATTCTGTGTCTCTTATATATTATAAACTTACCTACGAGTATACGAATTAGGCGTTACTGTTTTTTTTTTTTTTTTTGGTTGATTAGCCTGTGGAACTGGGGAGGGTACTGTAGGTTTTGAACACGTGTGTGTTTGTTTTGGTAGAATTTTTAAGTGGGCACCCGTAGGTATTTACCATGCCCGGGTGAGGGAAGGCGGCCTCTCTCTCCGGACACCTTGACTGCCGAAGAAAAATGCCACCCGTGGCTCCGTCCCCCCGCGTTATGGTTTATAAGTGTATTTTAATAGCATTTTCATCGGTCACAGGTAATACATTTTTCAATACATAATTTTTATATTCAGGACATTGAATAATTCAATTTAAATATTAAAATATGAAATATCAACTTGCCATTTTATTT
>WHPZ01565186.1:0-18955 GCA_016617965.1 Macrosiphum rosae
AGACATTTTAATTTCAAATTTAGACAAAATTTCATATTTAAACCAAGAATTACGATTTTAGTTATTTTCTTTTGATTGAATAATATTATTTGTGGGTACTTGAAACTTCTAAAGTCTACTACTATATGTCTATGATAGTATCACGAGTTTTGTTGATGTATAACGCGTTATAAGTACCTAATGGATTGCGATATGATTAATTTGGAATTTATTATAGGTACCTATTATAGGTAAATTCTTTGTTTAATATCATAGATATGTATATAATATGTCTTATACCTAGACTGACATACCGTCTCCGCTCAGAATCGTTTTTCTAATACAATGATATTATATCGTTGAATTCAAATTTAATATCGTCATCCATTATACAGTGACCCACTTGTAACCTACTGTAAAGCAGAGCGACACCCACTTGCCCACCTTTTTTAATACTGTGTAGTAGCAATGTATATAAAATATTTTTGCTCTTTGTTTTTATAGTGATATGGTTTCTTATAGCTTATACATTAATACATTAGAGATTTATATACACTGTACACTGTTTTATATATAAAGAGACTTCTAAGATGTTTCAGAAACAAATAGGGAACTATTGTATTTATTTATATATTACGATTATATCGTGATAGGTTTAAAATCTGAACTAATAATACAAATCTAGGGTGAAATAAGGGAAGCGAAAAAAAAACACATCTCTATAGCCTATATCCTGCTCGTGCTTTTTGTTACATTAAATATATAAACAAAACGAGTATTTTACTTAGGTTATGTTTAAACTATAGGTATATAAAGAGAGAGAAAAAGAGATAACATTCAAAAATAATTGTATAAAAATAATAACGGCTGATAAATTCATAACAGTTCACGAACTAGTTTTATTTTTAAACGCTTTTTATACTCAAGTTATCTGTTTATTTTGTTGAAATATTTCAAAACTACTCACCAGATATACCATATAGGTATGTGAATAAAGTATTCAATGTTCACAAATATAAATTAGTATTCTATATTTTAAGATATTTATGAATAAAGTTTAATTAAATTAATCAATTTTTCAAATAAAATCAAAAACATTGAGAAATAATAATATTTTATTTTAAGTGATAAATTAAACTTATGATTTCATACGCAAAAACATAATCTTAGTTTGTTCATTAAAAATAGTGTCTATAGAAATTCGTTGGTACAACCAAACATTTGAATTTGATTATTTAAAGTTTTGAAAGATCACGGAAAAGTTCAGACATTTTTATCTTTAGTGTCGCATTCATTAAAACACATTTAAATTATATAAACTTTTGTTTAATTAATGTATTGTTTGTTTGACTTTCGATTTACATGAAAACATTTTGTATCTAATAAATATTTAATAATAATAATAGATAGTAATACAGTTATACATCTACAAAACCAGTCATTTATAGGTACTATGATTATCACATAGATTAATGTATGTATTTATTACATAATAATTTGTTGTCTATTGCTGTGATTGATAGATATTATAATATCGTCTGGGCTTTCGTCTTCGATGAATAAAATATGTTAAACAGTACAAAACCGGGAAAGCCGAAGAAGTTTTCGAGAGTACTTGAGTAGGTCACTGTAATAGACGTGTTTAATTATTTATATTCAATGATGAATTATTGCATACGAAAACGGGCCTGAGCGGAAATTGATGGGTCAACCTCTATTTCTGAGGGTATTTTACAATTTGTTAATATAACAATAAGTAATTTATTTTTCTATTAGTAATGTGGTGATTTTAATTAATTTTAGCTATAAACCTTACGTTTGATATTATTAATAATTATAATATTATATCATATAAAATATATTTACGTTATTAATTTATAGGTCAATACCGATGATGTAGTGAAAAACGGCGTGATAATAGATTTAAGTGCAAAAACTCAATTTCATACAAATTTGAACTTTCAACTGTCATAAAAAATTAATGTGGATTTACACTAACTTTTTTTTCAGTGAGTAGAGCTGATTATAAATTGTGTATTATATTTTATGAATTTTCAACTACAAAATAGTTTACAAATTTCATAATTTTAATGATTTTCATAAAAATGCAGTGGTACTTATACAAAAAATGCGACTGTATGTTAATTTTGTTTTTAATTGCTGAAAGAATAACTTATGAAAAACCCTGTGTCATGTTTTTAGACTACAAAATTGTATAATCATGAATTTAATTAAACTACAAAAAACGTTAAGAGTTTCAGACTATGTCAATCAAAAATATAGGTATAAAAAAAGCCAAAATGTTTTGAAATACTTAGGATTAGTAAATCCTAAAGAATACTAATATGTAGGACTCGGACTCTAAAACACGATGCCACAATGAATAACATAAAAACTAAAAAGCATACAATTATTTAAAAAAGCAAAAAAAGCATATATAATATTATACATTTTCAATCCTTAACTATAAACATTTTTGAACATCTTATACATTTTTAACTACAAAATAATTATTCAACTTAAAATTTAATAAATGTTGTGAAAATTCGAACTTTAAATGTTTATTAAAAACATTGTGCTTATATAATTTTAATATTTTTCAACGCCTAAAGTAACAATATAAAGAGCCTTGTATTAATTATTTTTAAAGCTTTTTACCCAACAAATAAAATTGTATTCATAGAAAAAAAACTAAAAAAAGGTGGGCAAGTGGATGTCGATCTGCTGTACAGTAGGTTACTAGTGGGTCACTCTAATGGATGGTGTTAAATTTGAATTCAATGATATAATATCATTGTATAAGAAAAACGATTCTGAGCGATGACGGTCAGTCAGCCTATTTGATGTTATTGTGAATAAAGTAATTTATATATAACCTATTTACATGGAACCTTGTTTTAAATGTTTAATCTTTAGCTATACAAATTGTCATTTTTACATTTGCCTTTGAAACAATATAATAGGAACCCTCTATTAAATTTTCAAGCTTTTTTAACCAACAAATAAAATTTTATTGATATTGAATATTTATGGAAAAAAACTAAAACAAATAGAAACTGAAAATATCCGTAAACAGCTCAAAATAAGTCAAAATATTTGGACAATGTTATGGTGTATAGAAAATGCTAATATAAACATTCATTCAAAATTCATCATCATTTGTCATTTCGGTCATTTGTTTAAGAGTTTCACCAAAAACCAAAATCAATTTTTTCGAAAATAGATTTTGCTTTAAGATTCCCGTTTTTCTTTAATTTTTCTTTTGTTTTTCTCAGTGCTTTTTAACACTATGGGAATTGGGTCCTTCCCGATGCACCAACTAGATTTACTTTCCCATCGGACAAGATACTGAAGTTGAAAATCAAACCGTTATTTCGATTACACGTACACAAAAAATAAAAAAACACACATCATTGTAAAATCAATACATTCATCCGCTTCAAAACCAAAAGAATTAACTTCCATGTATTTTCCTGTATTTTCAACAAAAACAATAATAATTCAATAATCATTTAGTCCGTTTTCCCGGTTTTAAATTTCTTACTAATTACATTTTTTGTATTACTATTATAGACTATACGATAATAAACATATGAATATGCCACAGATGGAATAATTTCAATAAAGCAATAAAAAAAGCAAAAATAAATTGGTTTATTTGGAATCAAAATAACATCAAACGAATTTAAATAAAATAAAATTTGTATCTCATATAAAAAAGAAGCATATATGCTTTGAAATCCGAGCCCTATATTAGGTGATATGTATACGTATAGTATATTCTGTCAAATTGAAAAATATATAGTCTTACCATAGTTATTCAAAAAACAATATCGGTTTTGACAAAAACCACGATGTTATAAAATATTTCTATTGATTTTTCGAAAATTATTTTTAGTTTTTCCTGATTACGATTTTTACCAGAAACCACCATAAAATTAAAGATTGAAGTATTTTTTTCAGGTATAAAACTCAGTATCTGACAGTGCTTCCTTAAAACTGCTGCGGTGCTGGAGTCTCTGCTGGGTATATTATAATCACAAGATGTTATCAATAAATAATATTGTAACGGATGTTGGAACCACGGGCCTACTATATATACATTATACCTGTCCCACCTCTTCGATAATATACGATGTCAAATAATATTAAGAATAACTCAGTTGTATATTAACAGATTCCTTGTTACATTTATTTCACCATATTATTATTATGTTTAGCTTTCTAGGAACTTACCCGGATGTTGCGGAACAAAGTCTTTTTATGCGTAGGTACAAAAATGACAATGAGCGTTAGTTATTTCGAGCAGGCTATAATCGAAATACTAACAACTATTTAATAAAATATAGAAAATGTTCACACAATATTAGGTATTGCTGATCATTCTTCGAATATGTTTTACATTTTGTTATTTTTTCCGTGTAACACATGACCTATACAAAGATAATAATATCTGTAATAGTTTTCGGAACACTTTGTCTTGACATACTATTTAGTATTTATGATTTTCACATAATACCTGTGCAGCGTCACAGATTTTTTTCCAGAGTAATACAAACAAACATTTCAATTATTTTTATAAGTATAATATTGGTAAAAAAAAAATAGTCCGTTGAAAGTATGTGTACATGTATTATTATGTTATAGACTTATAGACGAATAATATTTGACAGAGATTTCGATGTGATTTAAACTGAAAACTCAGGAAAAACCGAATTGACTATCTTAGCAGTATATTAAAACGGAACACAACCACAGTAGATTCACTCGTGAATCCGTGTCTTTTAATTAGGAAAGGAGGACATAAAACGTTTCACTAGAAGCCTGAAGAACAAAGGATACCAGATTTTATTTTTATTTTAATATTGCCATCCTTTAATGTTCTGTAACCTAGTATGTTTGTGGGTAAGTAAACTCATTGACCGATTTTCCCTCGTCTATAGTTTCAAACGCTAGGTAAAAACCTAGGAAATAGTTATTTAAAACCTATGTTTTTTTTTTAATTTTTTTACCCATTTAAGATAAAAAATATATTATAATTAAATACTATAATATAGTAACATATTATGTCTATATGTTCGGGTTCAAACTAATTTTACTTATCATTATAGTATTTACTAAACTTGTTTTTTTCCATATTCGAGTATACATTTAAAAAAAAAACCTTACTTTGAAATATACTATGTATCGTACGTAGTACACATTTACGACACTCCTTAATAAAAGTGTACACTGATTTTAATAAAAATAAAATATGATATTAATAAAAAATATATTAATTGTGTATTTAACCAATGGGAATCATGAGCTTGTGATTTTCGCTTTGAATTTTATTACATCTAATATCTATCTTTAGGACTTGGAGGCTCTAATAAAATTAGAGGGCCTACCCTGATTTTGAACACTTATATAATATACCAAAATATAAATTTTAAAAGAAATGTTATTAAATTAAAAACAAGAAATTATATATTTATCTTTTATATTAACACGCTGGACATTGAAATCTGGATGTGAAATGTAAACACATCGGCCGGCCGGGATACTGCGGTTACCCTTATGGATATAATATATCGATTATATTTTGTGCCTTGTAATCTATCTATAGATAAAATTAATTAGTGATCCTCAAGCGCTTCTATGAAAAATATATATCCTCGAACAGTCAACAACCATATTACATTATGATAAAAATTAAAAACTAATAATATAAAATACATTAATTATTAGTTAATATTATTATGATTGACTGTATCTAAGTCCATTTAAAAAAAAAAAAATTTTAAATTCTTTAAAAAAAATGTGTATATTGTACACATTTTTCGTTTAACCGGGCATGTCCTGAATTTTTATCCTGAACACGCTTCTGAACTCATGTGTCGTAAAATCCAAAATGTTCACACTTTACCACAATAAATTATAGCTGTTTAGCCCATTTTCTTGTTAAATGGACCAAAAATAAAGAAAAACACAATATATACAATATCTCTAATCTGCTTTTTAATACCATTTGGGAACATATTATATATATGATTTGTAAGTTATTACTGACAATTTATTATTTTAAACTGACTATTTAAACGAAGAAAACTAAGAAATAAATGAGTAAAAATTCACAAATTTTAGATATTTTATTTGTTAAACATTGTTGATCGTTACTTTACTTATTATAGGTGTAATAACTAATAAGATGTGAATTATATGATTTTAATACTATTTATTATCACTTATAAGTTATAATTTATAAATAAATAATATTTTAGTACCTATATAAATGTATACTAAAATATGATCTAAGAAAAATCCGCGTCTAAGCAGATTTTGCAACGTCTTCCAAACTAGGTCAAATCAATTTCATATTTTCCTATATTTTCTATACCGTTAAAGACTTTTTTTTTATCATATTAGGTGGTATTATTATTAATTTATCTTTTTTTTTTTTTTTTACTTGCAACCCATTCGATTTCTGAGTAAGTTCGGAACACCTATATAATGAGTTCTTCAGAACTAGGGTCGTCGACGTTATTTAAAACCAACATCAGTCCGATGTTGGTGTGTACGGTCAGGGTCAGAACGTCATACAACACACTGGGCACGGGACCACCGAAGTGCGTTAGTTGCATCCGAGGGCGCACAGGTGGCGGAGGGAACCGGAGGGAGTGCGTCTGTCGATGCGCTACCCGTGTTAGGACCGTTCCAGTCTGCGTTGAATGTCGCGTGCAAACAGGTGCGAGGTTTTCGCTGCCGATGACTCGAAAACGCACATTATACGTAAGTTCTTTTAAGCTCATTACGGTTTACAAATTAGCGCGTTTGTTATATTATACTGACATACTGTAATGAAAATATTTCAAATTATCAAAACCATGCATTGTTTAGAAAAAAAATAATAATATTTAGGAGAAAATAAGGTAATATGTAGGTTATATTGTCTATTAATCTTTTTTTTTTAATTTAACAATAATTTGTATTTTGTGCATTGTAAAAAAAATTATACTTTTATTACCAAATAATTTTTTCAGTTTCATTATTTTTTACTAACGAAATATGGATAAAAATAATTTAACACCGGTTTTATTTCAATTTAAAAAAAACCCAACCTTAAGTATTCATAAGGTTTTTTATAAAATATGATAACGACAGTAAAATTGATTGGTACAATTTAAAAAAAAAAAATAATGTTATATATAACACAGTTATTTTTGATAAAACTGTTATTATAACTCCATTGCATTTCGACAAACTATGTGCTTCTGTCATTTGTTCACTGTAACTTTATTAATTATTAACTGATTTATATAGAAGTCTACATTTATTATTTTTTAGATTCTGAGTGGAACGATGAATGCATTGATTTTACATGATGTGTGTTTTTTTTTATTTTTTATTTTTTTATTTGTGTCTGTATACACGATAAGTAGTCGAAGTAATGATTCGATTTTAAACTTCAGTATCTTGGTCGATTGGAAATTGAATATCGTTGGTGCATTGGGAGGTCAACATTTAAAATTCCCAGTAATTTTAAAAAACGCCAAGAAAAACAAAAGAAAAAATAAGAAAAAACGGTAATTTTTACACAAAATCGAATTTTGTTTTTGGTGTAACTTTAAAACAAATGACCGTAGATACATAAAATTTTCACTGGTTGTTTATATTTGAATTTTCTATACACGATAACATTTTCAAAATATTTTGATTTATATTGAACTGTTCAGGGATATTTTCAGTTTCCAATTTTATTAGTTTTTTTTTTATGAATATGAATACAATTTATTTGTTGAGTAAAAATATTTGAAAATTTAATAGAAGGCTCCTAGTATATTGTTTCAAAGGCAGATGAAAAATATTAAAAATCCTTAGTCACAGTTTTTTTTTATAAGTATATTAAGTTAAAAAATTGACAAAATATGGAAAAATCACGAAAATTAGCAAATTATTTTGAGTTAAGAATTCGTAAAAATGTTCTTTTTAAATCTAAGATTTTAGAATTGAATACAAGATTCCTCATAAGATTATCTACCTTTATCAAAAAAAAAAAAATGTCTATAAGAAAGTCAAATTAAATTTTTATGAGTGTTTGAAATTCAAATTTTTATAACATTCGATATTCACCCCTTTTTCTCATATAGCGATTTCTTTATTTTGATGTAATTCAAAAACGAATAACTGTAGATACATGAAAATTTCACTGAATGTTTATATTAGCATTTCATATTTACCATACAATTTTGAAAATATTTTGACTCTTTTTGAGCTGTTTACGGACATTTACAGTTTTCAATTTTTTTAGTTTTTTTTTCTATAAATATCAATTATATTTTATCTGTTGGGAAAAAAAGTGGAAAAATTTAATTCAAGGCTCCTAATATATTGTTACAATATCAGTTGAAAAATATTAAAAATACATAGGCACAATTTTTTTTTATAATCATTTAAAGATCGAATTTTGACAAAATTTATCAAATTTAAAATTTAATAATTATTTTGTAGTCAAAAATTGATAAAATGTTTAACTTTTATATCTAAGGATTAAAAATGTACAACAAGATTCCATGTAAGTAGTTAATTCTGTTACCAAAAAATCTAAAAAAATACACAAGCACAGTTTATTTTTATAGTCATTTTAAGTTAAAATTTGGATGAAATTACTTATTAAAATCAATATTAACGATTTTGGTTTTTTGTTGTAATTTAAAAATATTACTAGGGGATAAATACTGAAAAATCAAAAAATCAAAATATTATGGCCTATCCATACCATAGTCCAAGGAATAAGAAGTATGCTCAATTACAAGACTGTTCATATTTTTTTTTATTACCATTGATTTGTATATAATATGTCTTAAACCTAGACTGACATACCGTCTCCGCTCAGAATCGTTTTTCTTATACAATGGTATTATATCATTGAGTTCAAATTTAATACCATCCATTATACAGTGACCCACTTATTACTTGTAACCTACTGTACAGCAGAGCACCTTTTTAGATATAATTTTAATAAAATTGTAATTTTTAAACTAATTAAAATTAAGTATTGATACTGTTTCGATTTAGCTTTGATCACGTGAGTTCTTTATACATGTTTATCACTACACTAATTTAATACAAACAATTAAGGACAGTTATATTTATTAAGCTGATTGAGTAAGTATAGGTGCCTATAATGGTAAGTTTAAAATTTCAAAGGTTCAAAAGTTGCGTCTGTAAAAAGAGTGTATAAAATAAGTAATTTATCTTTATATAATACAAATAAATGGCTTTTTTTATCTCATTGTCTTATCAGTATACATTTGGACAATGGTATTTGACTTAAAATCAGCTTGAAATAAGTCTTATTTATTTCTTTTACAAGCTTATAATCTTCATGTATGGATTTGTGTCTTGTACTCTAGAGTTTAGAGTTCTAATATCTCAATATTTTATTCTTTTGTTTTTTTAGATTAACTCTTTATAAGGCCCATTTTAGTATTAGGATTAGATAATAGTATCAATTAATGTAAGAAAACAGATATTTTTTTGGTAGGATAATGTTAAGTTTCTCTGGTATTTTAGGTAAATTATTTTATAACAATATAAAGGTAATTTGTTGTGCTAAATAAAAAATAAATAATAAGTGAAATACATTTTATTGAGATTAGCTTTAATAAGTACCTACTTAGGTACTAACTACTAAGTTATAATTATTGATCATCTTGAAATCACCATTATTCTTTATTTAAACTATGATTAATGATGTGACAAAAATCTACTATTATTTTTTTTTAAATTTAAAACCGAAATGGTAGAATACATACTTATTACTTATACAACATTCTTCTACACATTTTGTGGTTTATCTATCTCCTTTTAGCGTTTTTTCTATCGGAGATAATAATGTATAAGAATAAAAACAATATTATGAACTAACGTATTTACTATTTAGTAATTATACATGCAATGAATATACAAATTATGCCGTGAAAGATATAAAACAAACAACATCAAATGTATAGTCTTATAGCTACATATAATATATTATATATATATTAGTATTTAAAATAATTACTTATTCAGAAAATTACTAACAATAAAACCACAAACGTATTAAAACATATTAAAACTTATTAAACATCCACAACAATTTAGATTATTTTGGCAATATAGTTCAATATCATTTTTTTTTTATGTTTCTATGTCATTAATGGAGTTAAATATGTGAGATTTATCTGACCAAACCTATAAACTGAATTTACTGTTCTTCTTATTATTATTATTGTTATTAAGAATTATATTTTTAAATAATTTTTTCGTTCATAATTTATACATCAAAGCAGCTCCAGTCGATGAAAAAAAAGTGACTTTTAGACCAAAAATCCAGACAAAATTAGAAGAATTTGGTTTGACGGATTTTAATTTTGAAAAATTGATATGATTGATTAACAAGTTTACTAGGTTTCCATAGAGGCGATTTTTAATATTCCAATTATGTTTAGTGTCATAAATCATAATGCGTATTAATGTGTTGATATAAATACGAAAATATTATATTTTTATTCATGGATATCACAGCTGAAAAAATAGATGTTCAAAATCGCATAGTAAACTTGATAATATCAATGAAAATCAGTTTTAAAAATTAAAATCCATCAAACCATGTTCTTTCAGTTTTGTCTGGATTTTTGGTCTAAAAACCACAATTTTTTCATCAACTGCAATCCCCCGCACAAGATTTATTTTATGATACAGAATTTAAAAATATTAAAATAAACCAAATCTATGTTTAGAATGTTTAGATTGGTCAAATTTACATAAGTTTTGACTTTTGACAAAACTGACGGAGCCCCCCTAATAAAATTTGTATAATTTATTAAACTATACGATAAATGTAAAAGTAAAGTAGGGACATTTATTGAAACTGTTAAATATAATCATCGATAAATTTTTTAATATATAGCTGTTTATAATATTTAAAGTTTGAAAAATTTGTTTTTACTCAGTAATTATCAAGTGTATGCCACATGGTAAAACTATTTGGCAAATTCTGCAGATAATAAGATCACATTTGTATTGAAAATCATCGATAAGACGATAAGATGAATTCGCAGTTTATTAATTTTTATTAATAGATACTAGATAGATAACCGTTTAAAATTTGATGCCAGCATTGAATTTTATTTTTAAAATGCATATTTTATATATATATATTCAAAATAAAGTGGGGGGCTTTACTACCCATACCCCTTAGAGGACTTACATTTTTCTCTAATCAATACACAGTTACATTTTATATACAAATTTAATTAACATAAATAATGATAAATTTATAAAATAAGATCTAATTTCTTAGGCATTTTAGCTAAGAATATTTCTACAAAAATTAAAAATATTTCAAAAATGTTTAATAATGTTTAATATTTACAATACATTAAAAAGGATAAACAACGTCGTAAATCGTAGTTATAGTTACTGAGTTAGTTACTTAAACTACGATTTACCTTAAGCTAAACTAATATGAAACATTGAAACCATAATTAAGTATCAGTAAATTTAAATATACGTATAATAAGTTAATAAGTTAGTGCTATATAGTGCTCTTAATTATAGGTGTCTTTTACAAATCCACTCTTAAATCTCTATACTTATTTTTAGATTCTGAGTTAAGCTAATTATCTGATCTATCTTACAATAATGTTAATTATTGTGTCTATAGATACTTTTTCGGGTATTAAACTTCGTCTAAAAGTTACGTTCAGTCACTCTATGTCTATATAGATAGGACATTTACACTATTATCCCTTTGAAAATGTTCAAGTGCAGCATTTAAACATAAAAACAATATATCCACAGTGACAGTGCAGTCTCACTTTTAAAATATTTCATAAATGCATTATATAAATATCATATAATATATGAATATTATAATTTATACAGCCATACAGGTATAATGCAACAAAATATTATTTTATATTATTTTGCATGGGGCGCCGCAATAAAATTTGTAACGCCAGCCCTGATTAAAACATACTAAATAGCTAATTTATATATTATTGACGACGTAATACTGTGGAATAGTCTTTGCCTATTTTTTTTCTTAAGCTAATATACTTTAAAGCAGAAAATTTAAAAATTATTTTTGTATTGCTCTTGTAACCCAAAATACAATAATCAACTCAGCGCTTTTCCATGATAATTAATATTATATTATATGAAATAACTATACAATAAACATAGATATGTAATATTAATTTTAATAAAATAAAATCTTTACAAATACAAAAATACGTAACAATAATTTTATTATCAACATGTTTTTCTGATCACTAACGACACTGAATAGACTATTTAGCCATGATCACTAATATATTAATTTCCTTATTAGTCGACAGTGGTCTCGTGACAGGCAATGCTGTTATAGTTCGCATTCATGCCAAGCGGGTCAAAACTCGTTATGGAGTATACGCCAATCCCTAACCTGAGTAGATAACCGTATACAGTATACTTAAATTACCGCAATACTATACTACTATGATAGCCGATAGGATACAATTTGTTATGGACCTGCTGGATTATGACCACGGCTATTTTTAATAGTGATTATAACATAATATAGATAATCTTATAATCAGATAATCTTTTATCTTAGTCGGTGCATTAAACGTAAAAAAAAAGGTTCGGGACCATCACCCCATAGCTACGCCACTGGTACATAGTACATACTACGTACCTACCTACCCATCTATATTGTCATAGTATAAGTATATGGATATAACGAAGAATGCGTTGTATTGACTTTCAGATTTTGTATACTTAGTCGTTCGACATGGTTGACAAATAGTACACTATATTTTCATATAGTATGAACAATAACATGTCATGTTCGAGTAAAACGGAAGTTAAACACGCAACTTACGCACGTGAGTCACAGACATTAATGAGCATTATTTACAATGCTCACACTTTTTTTTTGGTATATTGGATATTATACGAAGCTGCTTTCAAACGGACAGTAACCAATTGGTACTCTTAAAACTTAAAATTTTAAATAAAATACAAAATCCGAATATAATTTAATTATAATTGAAATAGGTAGGTAGGTAAGTATATTATACAGCACAGTTGTTTAGTGGCTTAAAGAAATATACACACGTTTATCATGTCTCTGAAGTTTACATTTTGAAGATAATACTACAAACTTCAAGCGGAAAAAATAACAAAAACTGTGATGGGATTGGAGAAGAATTGTAATGCCTTATAGTTTATAGAATAAAACAAAACAAATTTTACTTTCAGTAAGACACATATTGAGTAATTCTTAAATATTAACAGTAAATTATCATTATTACAAAATGAATTATTTTTGCATAAAATAGTCATTACAAAGTGTTATTAAAAAAAAAAAATTGTTCCAACATCAACTTCAATAAATGCCAGTTATAACTATAATTAACTACTTTTTCCAAATTTGATTTTTTTACATAAACATTCTTTGGAAATTTTTTATTTTGAAATATTAAATTAAAAATACATGTTATTATTCAAAAAAATAAGAAACTAAAAAAATTATCACGATAAAAACAGTAAAAAGTGTACATTTTTTTTTTTGATTTATAGAGAATTCAAATTGCTCTGGAAAAAATATTTACAAAAGTAATTTTGGATATACGAATGTTAACTTTTAAAAGTATCACTCTGTATACGTAATACTTGTATAGTTGTATATGCATTATTATAATTGTGTAGGTATAACAAAATAAATAATATAACCCCTATAACAGTATGACTCCTCTAACCTCTTTGTATTCACTTTTTAGATAGATTTTTTTACGTCCAAAGCTCTACGTTAGCGTAAAGCTCAACGTTACATGTAATTAATTTAAAGAGTAATGTAATTATAGTTGTTAATAAGTAAACTATAGTTTATAATGTAATTACAAATCATTATACCTATTCGTTTTACTGTATATTTAAAAAATGCCATGCCCCTAAAATCTTGAATACTTCAATTTGTATTTATATTATTTTATTTTTAGAATAATTATTGATTCTCACATTAATTGAGAAAAAATGTAGTACACTATTTTGGTTTTTATTAAATTGAAATATTTGTGTTTGTTTATTAAAACAAATATTTTATGTAATTAAATTGTAGTATAGGTATGATAATCATATTTTTTTTATCTCAAGAGGTCAATTTAATTAAAAATAAATAAACAACTCGTTATGTTCTTACTTCTCATTGAGTTGCAATAAAAGTTATTATACGTAACATTATAAAATACGTATTTAAAATTGTTAATAAACAAAAGTACTTACTAAGTCATAAGATCCAAAAATAATGAGTGTGCTCCTTCTAATGACACCTATAGAATAATTGATAAAGAATAATATTAGAACAAATTCTTGATTTGTATAGGCACATAAACTTATTGAGTTATAACTTATAAATGTATTCATTTCACCCCCATCAAATTTTAAACTCTATGAAAAATTAAAGTTACTCTGTGCATATAATTAGTAGTATCTACCTACAATTTACATTCATATATTGAATAATACCTACATATCAGCGTCAAACGTAAAGTAACTAAAATATTTGAAACGTAAAACCAAATTGAAAAGTGAAATAAATTGAATGTCTACAGAAGTAACAAATACTCAGTACTTTTCAAAATAATTATGAAAAATAAAAAAAAGACATTTTAATATTTGATAATTTCTTGAATTGTAATTATTTCGTCGCAGGAAAAAAAATGTTAAAAATTAAAAATGACAGACATTGTCAAATAACTTGTTTGTACTTAAATCGGGAACTGTTTAATTATTTCAAATTTGCCTGAATTTAAGTCATTTACCAAATAAAAGGTGTGCAGTTATTATTTTCAAGTTTAAGCATATTATAACATGATGTTCAATTATTAATGGATGATAAATTTAAAAAACTTATAACATTTAATGAAATCAATAATCATATACTATTATACAAATAGTATTTCTTTTTGTAACTTTTGTGCAGATTTTTAAACTATTTGAAGTAAAAAAGGATACTTTCAGCATATTTTACAAGTTTAAGAATTATTAAAAGAATATTTTCAAGTTTTTTTAGAGAATATCACAATCATATTTTAAACTTTTAAGAACCCAAAAATCCACTCTTTAAATTATTACTAATAGGAAAATAAATTACCATAAGAGCAATATAAATGTATAGTAAAATTTGCTTAGAAATATAGGCTGATAGACGGTCTCCACTCAGAATAGTTTTCCTACAGTCAATGATCTTTCATTGAATTCATACCTAACACATCCATTACAGTGACCTACCCAAATTCCGAGGTATCCTCTACCTACTATACGGCAGAGCAATATTCCCATTTTTTTTTTCAATTTTATTCATCATAAACTTTGACTTTTATATAAAAGAAGGACATGTAGTTATTACATTATGTCGTATTCACAAACATTTTTATTCACAACATTGTTATATAAAATCAATTATACCAAGTAACTTTTAATATGATATAAATAATGATTAGTGCAACAATAATAGTATTTTAATAAAAACAAATGGGAAATAAAAGTCAATTATTTTTATTTTTCATTTATTGATATTCTAAAAGTCACGTTCCTCTCACATGTGAATTCAATTTGCAGACGATTTTAAATTTCAGTGTGTGGATAATTTAATTTATATAAACAATTTAATTTCTTAATTATTATTCGTGTGTTCCATGAAAATGAGAATATTAACTAATATAGTATTTTATAGTATTAATGTCATATCATAAATATCTCTTCATTAAACTTTTATGTCAGCATAAGTATTATAGCATTTTATGGCAAACTTATAATATTTAGAAAAGAATATTATTATTATATTTTGTTGTTAAAAGTGTAACTTACCTATATTTTTATAAATATTTTGGATTTCTTAATATATTTAAATATTTAAATAAATATTATACCTATAATATTTTGAATGATTTTTCCGATGTTTTAATTAAATGTACTGTAAATTACAGAAAATAAAACCCTATACCGATGGGAAAATAATTATAATACATATATCAATATAAACACGAATCGAGTTCTGACCATAATAATTATACCCGTATAGCTCATTGGAGAATCAATTTCATAATATTATGATTTTTAAAACTAAAAATTACTATAAATATTATTACACTAGGTATTAAATTTATCAGGTACTAACAAAAGTTCTATAGATATTAAGACCATTGATTACAACAAGCCTGTATGCTGACGAGCTAATTAGTTAAGTTTATTTCAAACTTTTGATTTAACGCGTATCTATTGTTATTAATTATTACCTGAACAAAATCAATTACGAGTTGATCAGTAAAATTGACTCATCCCTGTTAAATATCTTACTGTGGTCTTTTGTATAATATAATATACATATTGACAATATTATAATTTATAACCAATTATGCTTACTTAAATAAAACGGAAAATATTTTTCTTTATAAATAACTTTTATACTAATTAAAAAAGTATTTTCAGAATCTCAACAACTATATAAATGTATTAACTCGTTTAATTATTAAATTCATCAAATACCAATGGATTATAACTAATAAATAAGTACTCAATATAATATATTATAATATTGTGATATTATTAATTAATTTCATGTTATAATTAGACACGTCACGCGTTACAAATTGTTTTATGAACTTCACGGTGCGTTCTAAGATATGTAGTTCGGTACATTTCACCGAAAAGATCATAATATAATAGTTCAACCTATTCCGGTGCCATAATAATTATAGCGTTTATCAATATTGGACGTACCTTCCTATATAGGTAGTTCCTACCGATATCAGACCACGATATATTTGTTGGGGTTATTAAATTTATTATACACCGTTCAAACTCAAAACATATAAGGTATCTAGATTCTAGTATCTACACATAATATTTACAATCGATATTCGATATCAAAGAGATTAGTAATGTAGCAATAGGCGAATCGTTATATTCAGGGATATTATTATATGATTGTCATTTGTCAATAACACGGAACTAGGATCAATCGAAAGATTGAATGTAATAAGTATGTATCTAATAATTCAATTTTTTATTACCTACTAAAAATGTTACTCTTAATGCTGTTGATTCTTGATTCTTGGACAACAGATTTCGTCTTCAAATATAAATGTGTGCATTTTTTCCATAAAAAATAATAATACAACCAGTATACTGCTATATAGAATATGATATTAAACCTTTTATGACAGACTAATCGCGGGATTTAAATGATTTGTGTATGTATTTTGCATAAATATTATAGCCTACATAAAGATAAAACATAAAAGTATTTTTTTTATCTATCGAATTTTCTCAAACTTTAAAATATAAAAATTTAAATAATGATTTTTTCATTATTATTATTATATAGTTTATGTTATATTATCTAATATGATTGGCGTTTTATACGATACAATCAGATAAACAACAATCTAAATTAAAAAAAATCTTTTAATTAATTTAATCCTTACTAACTAGTTTACTACCTACCTATGTTATTAGATAAAATTAATAATAATATTTGTTACTGATTACCTAAGTAGTCCATTTATATGAATAACTAGGATATATTGAAGATGTCAATATGACTTTTAAACACTTAAAGCAAGACATTTTTTACTGTCCCATTTTTTATTATTATTATCTTTATTACTCTAGTTTCTGGTGTCCCTTCGACGTATTTTTTTTGTCCTACATTTAGTTTTATAATAAATTTCAAACCAATTCTCTAGTTGCTAATTTTTTTTTTAAAACTATTGAGTTATTGACTTTTTAAAAATAATTATTTAAGGGTTCACTGAGTTGGCCTTACAGAATATATGAACACACAAAAACGAGAAAAATGATAAAAGAATTATTTTAATTTCTTATGAGAGGTATACAACTAGTACTTGTATTAATGTAAGTCCTATGCAATTTTTTTTTTTTGCAACGACCATACTTTACAAGTGCAAAGAGTTTTATTTTTTCAACTGACTAAAGATGAGTCGACATTTTTGTAAAAGAATATACCAACAGATACCCTCTTCAAGCGTGAGAAGTATGGAGAAACTACTTGACGGATAATTATATCTCTGTAGGTACAGAGGCAAACGTGACTTCAATGATTGTACGATGCTCTATGTATAAAAAAATTCTCCACCAACTTTAATGCATTATATATATTATTATACAAAAACGAAAAATATTTTTTTCGTATTTTTATAAGTATCCAAAGGGTTGATAATTTTATATTTTTTATAAGTACCTACGTTACTTTCTCTCGAATGGCATAACATATAACTATTTTTTTACTTTTACAATTCTATTCAGTAGCAACTTACTCACGAAACACTAAAATAAGATATCAATATTATTTATTTAATGTTTAATAATGTGTGTGATGGGATATCGTTTTAGTTTCAGCCCCTAAACCCAATTGGGCCGCTATCGTGAAATTTATTGAAACTGAAATATTATCAAGTTTATAAAGTTTTACATTACTCATATCAAACGCTTAAAGTTCCATTTTCATTTATTTGTTAAATAACTGTGTATTTTCTATAAATCACGTGCGCTATATAGTAGTACCTACGTTATTATATTATATTATTATTATATACGTCTAAATCAATTGTGTTAGCTAACTAGTTGATACTGATTGGATCTTTATCCCTCTAATTATACTAATAAATAACTAATGGTCATTTTATCAAAATAGCGTGTAACAGTTGCACAAAATAATGTGTAAAGCCATGAAAATCGATGTATTATAATAATATTAATATTCATGTTTGAATTTTAGTGGTACACTGAAGAGGTTCTATCCCTCCAAAAATTAATGAAGCCCTTTCAACAATGTAAATATTTTATGTTGCAACTCTACCATTCTCCTAAAAATTCATAGTTTTTAATTGCTTAATATACTTTACCATGCGTATTATGATTATCTACAGATATACATATA